>LPNX010116238.1:341717-393081 GCA_001517045.1 Pseudotsuga menziesii
ATGAATGGAATTACGAACCTGTCTAACAATGATCTCAGAATTGCCATAAACAATTAACTCTTTCATGCCCAAATCAATTGCCTTTTTCAAACCTTGTATTAAAGCTTCATATTCAACTATATTGTTTGTACAACTAAATTCCATTCTACAAGCTATACAGGTTTTATTTCCTTGAGGGTCCACCAGTAAGCAACCGGCTCCTGCTCCTTCTTTGGACTTGGCACCATCAAAATATAACGTCCAAATAGAACTATGCACAACCACTTTACTTTCTATAATATTCACAATATTCAAATTATTTACATCATTAATAGTTTCTTTGAGTGAAGAGTTAGGAGAAACAGATGTCACATTACAAATTTCAGATTGCTGTTTATTTTGAGATACAAAAGAATTTTCAGCTTTGAAATTACCAAATACTAATTCATACATGTAATTCCCCATAATACAATCTGAAAATAAAACAAGTTCACTAGGATCATGCAATTCTGTGATAGTATGTTTCATATACCTTTCTCTATTTATTTTAATCTGATTTGACTTTCCATTCTTAGGTAACCACAATGTTGACCAATCAGTGGCAAAGAAACCGTTCAGCTGTTGGGACCAATCCCTACTTAAGAATAGCCCATATGCAACTAGGATATCAGCAACAACAATATCTATAATTTGATAGACCAAAGGATTGCAAGCAATTCTGAATAAGACATCTTTCATTTCTCCTACAACCTTTACATTTGTCCTATCCCACTGAGTTATTTGAGAATTTGATGGGACAAATTTTCCATTCAATTTCTTGCATATTGATAAAGGGATGATGTTGGAGGATGCTCCGGAATCTACCATACAGTTATGGACATTCCTATTGAAAATTTCAAAGGTAAGTAAGAATGGAGGTGTGGTTGATTTAGAATTCTTACCTATCAGCGAAGCTTTATCAGCCATCAATTTCCCTTTTTCAGCTGCTGTTGGATTATTAATAGAACTATTTGCAACAACATTTTTTTTTGTATTAGGAACAATTGAACTTACTGCAGGATTTATAACATGACTATTAGGCATTGGGTAGATTTGAAGAAGATTGTACATACTGATGTTTGCACGATTCTTCTTCAAATATACGATTATGTCATATTGTAAATCTAATTTTGAAGCATTTTGGATGATTTGGGTACCCTTGGTTGGCTGAGTTTGCTTTCCAGATTGAGTTTGTTTGTTTGGTTGTGAATTATTGTTGTCGTTATTTGTAGTAGAACTTGAAGCACCAGGAGTGTTTGCAAATGCTTTACTACGAGTATTATATGCATGATGTCCTGTAGGTGGACTTCTTCTCTCATGTTCTTTCACAAGACTATCCCAAAAATGACCATTAACTTGTTGAGGTTCTTCTGATTCTTCATCATTTTCTGATTCCTCTTCTTCTTCATTTTGATTCATCTCTTGACTAGAAGGAGACTCAGACAACGATAGAACAACTCGAATTGTATTAAATATCTCTTCATTTGTAGCTATGTCAGGTGGTGTATTCTTATTATTTGCATTAGGATTTTGTTTAAATTGATTCCTGAAATAACTCCTAGAAGGAGAAGCTTCGGATTTAGTTTTCTTTAACCCTATAACTTCATTGGTTAATGTTTGAATAGCATTTTGCAGTTGTTCTACATCGAATGCTTTATCTTTATCTGAACTGGGTTTTTCTGTCTTCCTTCGAGGAAAAGAATCAGATTTCCCGCTTCTATCTGGTTCATAAGACATGGAGTCCTTTTCTACTTTAATGGATTCTTCAAATGTTTCAATTAATGTTGTTTTTCCAGCTCTCTTTACAAACATCCCAGAATACTTAGGTAAGGCTGACGTATAATTCTCAATAATTATGTCTTCCGGAGGTTGAGAGGCAATTGGAATTTTGTTTTTTAATGTTAGAAACCTTTGATTGAAATCTTTGATTCTTTCTTTAGGCTCCATTTTAATTCTAGATAACTCTAGGGCTAAAAGAGCGGGTGTTTTATCTTCCCCAAATTTATCGAGAAAGGACTTATTGAATTCCCCCCAATTTGTGATAGATCCATGTACTAATGAAAAATACCAGGTGGAAGCTCTTCCTTCAAAAGTTAGAGGAAACAATCGACAAACTACATCCTCATGCTGAACGTTCAAAGTTTGAACAACCAACATGAATTTATCAACATGCACCTTTGCAGGTTCTTTGTCATCTGGGTTAAACTTAGGAAGGAGCTTATCAGAGTGTTTAGGCAAAGTATGCTGTATTCCAGGGACTGCTACAACAGCTGTCCTTAACCAAGGGAGTTGAGGATTTGGTGGGTTAGGTGGAGGATTGCCTCCTCCTCCCCCAGGTACATTTCCTGCCATTGGACTTCCTTGAGAACTAGAGGAGCTTCCTGAATTGGAAGGTCTTGGACTATCAGGTGGTGACTTAGGAGGAGAAGGTGGCTGATCAGAACCGCCTCCTACAATTAGTCTTATAGCAGTATTTATTTGAGTATTCTGCCTTTGATGTCTTTCAACCTGACGGTGAGGAGTACTACCAGTTATCTCCAAATATTGCATAACTATGGTCAATTGTGGGTTATGTCGCTGCTGTCTAGGCAGACCATAATCTATTGGAGAAATACCTAGCTGATTGGCGTAAGCTTTAGTAAGAATATGTCTAGATTATTCAAGAGTTTGAGCGCTTTGTGCGGGAGTAAAGGGAGAAGTGACAGGATCACGTTCAAGGATATTCCTAACAGTTTCTATAAAAGGTGATCTACTGACTTCTGGAGGTTGTTGGCTGGTTGGAAATGTTTCATTAGTTTCACCTGCCATTACTCATTGACAGGCCCACCTTCTAGTGCCATTTGTTGGCCCAATTTTCTGAATCTAGGCCAACAAATGCAGGTTTTTCCCACACAAACAGCTTAAAGCAACGTTCGGTGTGTTTGAATTAACAAAACCTCGCAGGTTGTGGTCCTGCTACCAGCTGATTTACTCTTAAGGAGATAATAAAACCAGCAAAATATAGCCTATACTAATGTTATTTTTACTTAAATGATTAAATTAAACTATTTAAACTGTCCTATGGTTGCTTTCTTAAGGAATAGCTCTGATTTTTAGGAAGATTTAAGAGTATAAAACTTATACAAAGTATGAAAATTAATTTAACAGTTGTTAATTCAACTACTTCAAAAATAAAATTTAATCTAAATTATTCTATATGTCCTATCTCAGCTGAGAGCATATTTAAAGATTATATTAACTATTAATCAGTAAAAGATGAACATAAAGACTAAAGCATAATTCAAATAGACACATTTAAATCATGAATAATAAGTCACTCTGTTATATGACAACATAACTAAAAAAAATAACTGCAAATAAACAGTTAACTTTAACTTTCTGAAATTGATTAATAATTAATTATCAAGACAGCTATTTGAATTTAAGATAATGTCTATTAAAAATCACTGTCAACATACAAATGAAATTTTAAACAGACAGAAGAGTATATCATTATAACTTAAGTTTACTGTAAAAATACTAATAAACATAATCATAATGAGATGTTCATTCAAAATACTATCTTGAACTGATAAAGTGAAAAATGTAATTAAACATCAGTATATCAAAGCACACTGTGTTAATATAAAGAAAGAAGATAATACGCTGAAATATATATATATATATATCTAATAATCCAAAACAAAAATACTAGAAATGGTATCAGTCTATAGACGTCCAGTAGTATTCACATCCAAAGGTTCAACTTCAGAGATAAACAAAACACCAGCAATATAATATAATTTTAGTACGTTTTCTTCCAACACTCCATCCCCTGTTCATCAAAATCTCTACCTTATATAACACTACGATTCAGTTTTCCCTATTAATGTTGCATGCAACATTATAGGATTCATCTAACTAAAAAGAGCATCTAATCTCTTATATCACACCTATCACTATAAAATAGAAAACGACTAGCCTGAGTCGAGGTACTTTAGAAAATTCTTGTCCATTGATGAAACTCCAGCTCGTAACACACAGCCACATCTCCATGCCAGAATATTAACCACGTCCTGAAATTCTGTAGAAGAATGATGCCAAAACCACCTGCACTAAATTCAAACGACGCATCTTATTAAATTCAATTAAAACATAGGTAACAAAATAAACTTGAAATTTTAAATGCATGCATGTTCAATCTTCGATTTTACAGGCATGCAAAACAAAAATGATCATTACCTGTTTTGCAGCGACATAAGAAATGTGAAAAATCATCAAGTTTTATTCTGAAGAGCGACTACTCGTCAAGCTTTTGCTAGTTTAGCCTTTAACCTGATAATCTTAATGTTTTGCTTTTCAATTCATTTAAGCAATAGCTGGTTTGTACCTATGATTGACTTCTTTGATTTTTTGTATTGATTCTTCTTAGCACTCATCTCTTTCCATCTACCAATCCACTCCAGCAATTCTTTTCTAAAGGTTCTATTTTCCTCTTCTAATAATGCTGTACTAGATAGACAATGCTTTAGTTTACCCTTGAACTCCATAATTTTATCCTGAAATGCATTATATTGTGTACGCTGTAGAGTCTCATCTTCATTTGTTACCTGAGGAGAAATAGGGCTGTCAATATACTGACTAGACAATGGTTCAGGGTCTGCAATACCTATGTCTACACCTGGTTGAGTAACCTCGGCCTTACCCGATTTTACATCATTACCCTGTACGAAAGTAGGATTATTTACATTAATTGTATCAGGGATAGATGACGGGGTATCATCTTCAATATTAACGACTGCAGTCTTAGAAGCCTGTTGATTAACCTTATGACCCGAAATCGTATGGATACTGTGCATGCTCCTCGTAACCCTTCTTGAAAACGATAGATTTTCAAAACCAAACCCTTCCTTATCACAGCAAATCTGAGCAAGATGATCTAATCTATGCATATATTCTCTGTTATATTCATCAGGTTTATTTGTTTCAAATGGATTTTTACATGTTTTACCTTTGGTTAATCCTTCTTCTATTTTTGCAGGGATGCTACCACTTTTACCAGATAAGGGTTGATCCAAGACTTCTTTAGAGTTATAAGGAACTAAATCCCTGTCATCATTCTTACTGATCCCATTGTTTATGGGTATGCTAACTTTCTCGAATCCTTTTACCTCTGATATAGTTTCAGAAGTACTATTAACCCCAGAATTTATGGCTTTTCGTTTCTTACGAATTCGTGGGGATGGATTCGGCCAATGCTGCGTCGGCCCCAACTGACAGTCGACTAAAAAAAATATCCCAAGACTTGCCATTTGTAGATAATTTAAATTGCAATATAATTTTTACTAACCCGTGGTGGAAAAGACTCCTATCGGGGTTACTAAAATTTCTAACAGTCTGTGACATTTTCTTTATACTTTGCCATAAATAGAAAGACAAATTAAGCTTGTAACCCCGTAATGCTAATATCAATCGTAAATGGTATAAGTGAAAATGGGAGTAAAGTATGTCACAGGACACATACCTTACCAGTATTTCGTAATAAACTCTCCATTCGGGCTTCATAAATTTAACAGGGACGCCTATCTTCAGCTTCGTATCATCCGGCAATGGCATTAATAGAGCCAATCATTTCTTCTTATTAACCATGCTTCCCTTAAACCAGCGTTCTCCAACCTATGGAAGCTTAGTGGCTTCTGTGATCTTATATTCATTGATAATAAACTCAAAACCCCCAATTTGCACCCTGTCATCGTTAAAATTCATGGCGAACAGTTTAGTAATCTCTGCATGGTGGCCATCGAAACTTCTAAAGAAATGCCCCCACCCCATTTTCTTGAATCGTATAGCAACCTCCTGGTCATCTTCTATAAGTTTAGAACCAGAGATTTCATAACGGTTTAGAGGAGACATGGTTTCTTCTACGCTCTCCTGGTTTCGAATTGAAATGAACGGAGAGGTGAACATAGAGGGAATAGGTACCCACACATATGACATGATGGGGAGTCTTCGCATGCTTCATATCTGACGGATATGATATCTCTAGACCTGGCCATTTTAGCTGAACCTTAGCAGTGTTGAATGATGCAACTTCACGTTATATCATGATTCATGCAGGTTTATCTATGTTTAACCATGACTAGTAGTGATAACCACCAAATTGGTGAACCAGAGATATTGTGATTGATAGATCATAATTTCAACCATTGATTATGGACAGTGGCTAATAATGAACAAGTACATCGACGTTAATTGGAAATGACTATCAACATTTAACACTGTTAATATGATGCATTCATATTTTTATAGTTGTCGATTTATCAAGAGGTATAAGCCACGTTCTCATGCCAACTCATTGATCCAAGTGATAATCGCTTATCAACTTAACAAATGGCTCCTTGTAAACTAAGTCAATCTTAACAGTCATCTCCAGTTTAATCGTGTTAAGTGGTGGCATGGAAGGTGATGAAATCGCATATTCTAGTGTTAACATAGCTTGATTTTATATCTATGCTACGTATATACAAAGACTTAGTTTTAAACCTTTCAAACATCTTATCTAGGAATATCCAACATTAGATTGATAGGATATTAAGTGATGAAACTATCATAAGTAAAACATTCCTAAACAAATACTTTATTCATTAATTATAATATTTACAAAAATCGTAGTAAGGTATTATATGAAATATAAACTTTAAAGGTTACCATAAGTTCGATGAACTTAGGAATATTAATACCTTACCCTTATCTAGGTTTTAAACAAACACAGTATGCATTTTATTGATTTTCTCTTGGCATACTATTTCAAATTTCTTAAGTCACATAAAGTTATCTTAATGATTAAATAAATTCATGAAAATTTATGAGACTTACTGACAGTTGTTAATTACCAAGTTCATGAGTGTGTTTCATCAACTTCTCAAATGATATTTTACCTTTCTTTGATTAATAGTACCTTCAGAATCAATGATTCTGAAGGTGCTCTTTCATGATTTTGAAATGATAAATCATAGAAAGAGCTAATCACTCTTCATCTTATTGAGAAATGAAGAGGTTGTTGCTAGCTTCCAACAGGACTCTACAGCCCATTTAGGCCTCATTAATTATTGATTTTTGTTCTAGATATGTATTTCATTGTTACACAATAGACTTTTTGTTATCTTGAGATATTCACCATCTAAGTTATATACATGACTAGAATTTGGATATTTTGTCCCTAATGTGTTGGAATCATGGATTATAAATTTTAAAATATTGCTTTTTTTAATTTAAAAATTTTAAGTATTTTTGAGTATACCAAGCCATTAAAGTCAAATCGATTGAGTCATTATTCATTCAAAGTCTTAGTCAAAGTTCCTAGTAAAAGTTGAACCTCAAGTGATTTGGACTATTAGAGTTAGAGTTTTAGATAGACATTATGAGAGTACATTAGTATCTTTGCTTAATACATTAATTATTAATAATTAGTATGATCTTTTAATATATTATTTTCATGTTTATATTATAAATACATAATTTCATGAGGATTGTGTACATTCAAGCCTCAGTTGAATTAAATAAATTGTTGAATTATTCCATATGTATAAATGTATAGTTGGTAATTGACGAGTAAAATCTACGGTGTAATCTCGATCTTCTTTTTTATTCTTGGCATATATGAAGTCTTGGAAGATATTAATGCTACTACCTAGCACTATGAGTTGTTTGGGTGCATGATCTATTTGCAGCTCGGACATGGTGATATGCATTTAAAGGATGAGTACAATCTTTTCATGGCTGCATTAATTGTTTTCTTATGTTTAAAATAAATAAAACTCTCATTGTTTTGGGTAAAAGGTTGTTGTTGAAATACTAAAGGAAAAATATTGTATCTCTATTGCATATTTGTTGGAAAACCTATATTGCAGATTTGATGAAAAAACTAAATTACAAATACAAGGAAGTAAACTTTTATAGAAATAATATGTTGGAAGAAGCAACAGAAGATGACACTAATAGGTATAATTCTTGAAGGTAACCGAAGATTTTTTTATTTTCCTCCATAAATTGGAGAATGGGAGGAAGGGTATTTTTTTAGGATTATAATAGTATAGTTAAGTATAATATTCTAGGCAATTATTTTGGATTGAAAAAAACATATTTTTTCCTTGTAAAAAAGAATAATTTTATATCATCTTTCGAGAACAAAATTACATTTTGCAGATACACCTAAAAGTGTATTAGAAAAAACTAATAGGTTAATAGTATAGAGACGAAAAAGCAGTCTATGTGAAACAAAACAGTGTGAAACAAAACATTATAAGGCAACAACAATAAAAAAACATAACATATGTGTCCAAATATATAAAATTTCCAGCCAAGATTTGTAAGAGACAGACACATCCTCGGCCAAACATCAAAAACCAAAGGGAATAAACTGCTGATAAAACCTGCTATAAACCTGGGAAAAATATCAGACACGAAAATAAAGAAAGATCCCAACCTGTAGAAACCATAATATGTACCCAAAAAAATATAAAGGAAGTTCATATGAAATAGTTATAGTTGTGCCCCCCACTCAATGAAAGGCCTATGACAATACTCCTATGAGCTACCATCAAACATTTCTCAAATCTTCCATTGACTTAGGGTCAAAAGAAGACCTTCCTTCGAGGCCTTGTACGCATCCCTGTTATTTTCCCTTTAGACATGTCTGCATGAAAAGGATTCATAAGTATCTATAACAGCTGCAATGAAAGATAAAATGTTGGAAAGTTGGATATTCCTTCACATTTGAATCCTCTTGATCCACTTGATCACATTCAATGAGTCACAATGAACATTTAGGGTTCTACACCCCTTCTCTGATGCAAAGATGAGAAGTAATTTCAAACTTAGAAGTTCACCATAATTGTTACTACAATCCCCTAAACCCAACATCAATTCAAATTAATGGGATTTCGAAAGATAAAGGATAGCCCCACCCCCACAAACATTATCTTGAGCTGCCCTGTCAAAAAAACCCCAGGGATTCGACCTATCAATATCAACTTCTATTAACTCCCTCTGATTTTTTACTTTAATGAGTTGAGGAAAAGTAGAAAGAATCCCACACGAAAGAATAGTTGTGATTTTGGTAGTGCATCCATTATCAGCAAAAATCAGATTGGGGGATTTATTTTTTGAAAAAAACCAAAATTATCCAATTGATGAAATTTCGCACCTAAAATTTTCCATGATGGGAGGCTTACTCAAAGAATCTTGTTTGCTTCCAAAAATTGGAGAATGGGTGGGTTGTTTAAAAACTTTGATTAAGCAGATATGTAAGGATGCATATGTTCTTTCTCATGGGAGAAAGACATGACAAAACTAGTGGAGCAATATAGGAGTTTTCACATAGGAGGAAGTTGACCACAGTACCAAGAGGATATTTAGAAATGGTTATAAAGACAATAAATAGAAATAGAATATTTTATGCTAATATGGTTTTAGTTTGATATTTGGTCAATTTTATTAGACACCTTCATTGGATTTAAATATAATTAGTTAATTAAATGTTAGGTCAAAGTTGAAACTTGATGTCAATGTAGAATGCTTGAAGTAGCATTGTGCCAATTTACTTGAAAAAAATTTCACGTAAATTTTTAATTTTGTGGAATCTTTTCATTAATTAAATTTTTTTTTTGAATGTTGTGAATTTAAATAATATAATATTAATTAATTTATTATTTTTGAATAATATAATAATATAGTGTGATGAGTTATTATTGGTATGTGAAAATTGGTAAGTTATATATATATATATATAATCAATGATTTTGTAAAAGGATACATGCACCATTTTAAAGAATATTTATTAGCATTCTATCCTCCTAGTTCAGTACCCATTTTCATCTTAAGAATATTTATCAGCATTTTTTCTTAGTTGAGTACCCATTTTGATGTATATTTATATTTGTTAATAGTTTAGGTTTAATAAAGTTAATTTACAAATATTGTAGTTTTTATGAATGTTTTTTAACTTTTTATTTTAATTTGTATTAATGTGGAGATTTAGGTTTAAATCTTTATTATGTAGGTTAATTTATTCACAAGGTTTGTACGTTTATTTACTAGTTTTGTATACTTTATTACATAGTTGGAATTTCATTGAATTCTACTTTATTTTATTTTTTAATTTATTCTTATGAGGTTAATTTGCTATCTGGGTTAATACTCAATTTTTGCATGGTATCATAGCTAGATTTTCCTACCTTATGTTTTTTATTTGCTGCAAGTGATAAATTTTCTTAGAGGATCTCGAGTATGAAGTTCAATTTTGAAGTTGTTTTATTACATTAGTGTTCCTTGTCTACATAGCTATTTTTTGCTAATGTTGGGCTGCATGGCTATAAACAACATAGAGTCTCTTGTATAAATAAGTATACTTGTAAATATAAAAATTCATTGAAAAATTATTTGATTTATATTCTAATGTTTAAACATTCATTGTAATGACCAAACTTGGTCTTTTTAGACAAAGGTACAATTTGGGGCAAATTCAGTTTAACTAGTCTTGAATCTAGGAGTTTCAAATGGAAGCAAAGGGTATCAAATTTGAAATGGACTATTATCATGAGTATTAAAACCCCTCAAAAGACTCTCTGTTCACTTTAGGACTGAATTTATACCTCTAGAACTTCACTTTTGGTTAATAACAAAAAAGAGAAAAATCACTAAGAAATTGTGATGAAATCCCCCCCTAGGGTGAAGGCCAAAAGGGATTCCTAACTCATCTATGACCCTCCCAAATTTATAATCAGAGTATGAGGAATTATATAAAACCTCATAGACTACCATTACACATGGTTATTCATTATACAAACTGGTTATAGAGTTCCACTTTCATTTGATAACTTTCAATGATATTGCTTAAGGGGAATGACATAGATAGATCCATTTCAGCTCATAAAAAGTAAATGAATTAGTTGAAAATAGAGAATGATGAATGGATACAATATAAAACATAGAAATAGCTTCCTCAACAAAATTTAACATCATATAAATTCCTTTATACATATCATATACATTTCTCCTTCAAAATGGAATCTAAAACATGAAAACCAGTCAAACAATACCTTGGAAATGTGGGAATTTTTGCACATGTATTTATGATAATTCAAATTAAATAGAGTAGGGACACCATATTGAAGACACAAACATCATGTACCCAATATTGGGCATCAACTAAGCTCAACCAAGCGTAAGCACCATTCTCAGAAGTACGCCATCATATGAAAACATGGGGAATAAGGAGATGTGGATGAAAGAAATGGGAAATAGATGAGTCACGAACTATATCATCCTTAAATATTCATTTAGAACACTTAATTTAGCTCAAAATGAGAGTTTTGGATGGTCTCTCCAACAACCAATTTGGATATAAATCGAACTCGCTCGAAATTGGTGCACTAGCACCAAGAATGAACACATTGTGCAATAGACAAGAAAGATATTTTTGAAATTCCAAACGAAAATTATAAAAATGATCAAAATACATTCTCCTTCCTTGTGACATATTTTTATAATCCTCATTGTGTCCCGTAAGGTCGAATTTACATCCATGGGATTTGTAATATCCCAAATTTTGGACCTACCATTTACAGGCATGAGCCTATTGACCATGATGATTATATTGATGTTTTATTTTATAATACGTCAAAGACCCCACTGCATATGAAAATGCTGATTTGTTTTGTATATTGGTCGTAATACAATTTTTGATGATATATAGGTATATATATGTTTTGTGTTGGGCATGGAACCTGAAGCACATGATTGGTGAAATATTTGTGGTGGGCGTGGACCGTGAAGCACATGATCGATGAGATGTTTTGTGTTGAGTGAGAGGCTCTAGAGAACATGAGAACTTACATTTTTGTTGAGCATAAAGCTCTGGAACACATGAAAATATAATTAGAAATGTTGGGCATAAGCCCTAGAGCATTCCATGTTCATGTTGAGCATAAGCTCTGGAGCATCGAATCTTTGGCCATTGTATCCCTAGGTGTATCGTACAAGTACATCCTAGCATTTAGTGTTGAGCGAGAGCTCTGGAATTGCACTATGATTGTAACTCCCTATTATATGAATTGAGTATGGGCTCTGGTAAGCGCTATGTGTTACTGAAAAGATTAAAATCACCTCCGAGTGAAAAAAACTCGAGGAAAAATATTGATCTCATCATACTTGTTTTTAAGTGATTAAATGAAAATTTGAATTTATGTATTCTCATCAAGTACTGAAGAACTACCACGTTATACGAGGGAAATACAACATGCAAGGATGTTTAGAGTTTCCTAGCCTCGTAAACCTGAGCCATCTATCTACTTGACCTTCATAAAGAAGTGTCATTAAGTCTAAGGGATCATGACACTTGATGCTCGAAGACAAGTGTTAACAAGTATTTTAATACTATGTATTTTATACATAGTATGTATAAAGAATTAATTACAATTAATTATATAATTGAATAAAGAAAGAAGAGAAGCTCCACCAATTATTATTAATTATTAAAGGACTAATAAATAGTGAAATATCTATGAAAGAGTAACTAGGAACTAGTTAAAAGTTCCTAGGTTAAGAATTGAAAATTACCCCAATAAATTAAAAAAAGGATTAAATCAAGAAATCAAGGATTTCTTGATTTAACTACCACTTTAACTAAAAAATCTTCCTGTAAAGACCCAAGCCAAGAAAAGGCTTGGGGGTTCTGATTTTTCATCTAGGAGAATTATGATTCTGCATGTTTTTCTCTCAAGTGTTTTCTTGGAGAACTTTTCCTGCAAGAAAAAGAGGATTGATTCAGAACTGATTGCAAGTTAGGAAACCCTACCTTAGGAGCTCTAAGCTACTTGCATGTCCGAGTCTAGCTCGGGGGGATCCGGATTAGAACCAGGAATGGTTCCGGGTCATGGTTGGGAGGAATGTCGTAGTTCCCAAGTGATTTGGTCATCAAACAGAGGTAAGATCTGCATTGAATTATTAATGTTGGTTATTTAAGTGTGCAGGTACAGCCATTGACAAAGATTCAATTTCAGGCATGAAACCCTTGAAGGACTATTCTATTTCTTCCCAAAGTTTTAGTACTGTTTATGTGAAGTAATGGCTGCGATATAACTTCTAAACCCTAATGGTTCAACTTTAGAGTTAACAATTTGCTTGGGTTTGTATCTGTAAATTACGAATCATAGGCTCGATAATTTTTATCACATGTTGTTTATGTTTAGGGTTGCATCTCTCATAAATGATCCTGTATTAACTAGGTTTTGATCTTAGTATTATGTTTTTACCTTGTTCTATGTATTTAATACTTTGCTGACATATTCCATTTGTGAGCAGAGGCTTGCCCTAATTCTTAGCAAAACTAATTTAGTAGAATTTAATTTAAAATATTGGTTATGTTAACTAATACAAGTTTATAATTTAAAATAAATCTACTAGGAACATAATTCATTTAATAAACAAGCTAACAAACTATTAAAGACCTTCTAAGGTCTGCTCTACATAATCATGTAAAAACAAATTAAATATTCATAACATTCCAATTTAATTAACATAATCATAATTAACCAAACAGATAAGGCATCATGACCATCCATGTGGTCCAAGATCAAACCTCTGTCTTATTATTTAAAACCTACACATAACCAAACGTATCATGTTAAACCTTTAAACAACTAAAACCAATTTTTCCAACAAGAGGTCGCGACATCGAATCCTATGGATGTCCAGACTCAACACAATAACATTAAATAAAACCATAAGAATTTTATATTCAAGTTGTAAGCAATCACATAACCATCTCTATACATCCCACGCTATACATCTAATATGTGCAAGCTACGCCAAAATCCTTTAACCAAACAACGTATACACTAGTAGTGAGGCTGTAAAGACCCTAGTTATGACCTCGGCCAAGTTCCAATCTAATCACATAGTCACGCTAATAAACCAAATCAATATCATGGATTGTCATAACCCTGGCTATTATAGCCTGAGTCTTTCCAAATAAACAATTTACATTATAAAATTCCAACTAAAAGCTATCACAATCGTTGGGAGAGGCAGATGCCATTCGTGGCATGGCTTGCAGCCACACTGAGCCAATATAACAACTAAGAATAAAATACTATGTTAAAAACACAGACCCATGTATATGCTAACGTAGAGCATGTGGTGGCAATCCAATGGGCTATGACACCATTGCTACAATGCTACGACGCATGGAATAATGCCCAAACTCTAGAAGCTCCTCACTTAAAATGTAAACCAAACAAATAGAGTGTTGTGCATACTGAACTTAACCCAAAACAATATTTATACACAGAGTAAGTTTCCATAGGATGTAAGGCCACGATCAATTTCATTACAGTCCACATAAAACGCATCATTTAAATAACCATACAAATCCCAAGTTTACGCAGTATTTAAACACTGAATGAAATCGTAGGCATTTCATACCCAATTCATTACACTCTTCATATTAAAAACCAACGCACATTATAATAGCATAGTGAGGCACGAATCCTCTTTACAAACAACCAAAGTATTAAAACGTTAATGGCAAGCTGTGAGCTATAGAACCATTACAAGTAATGGTGTAGCCATGGCCCAAAAAATTGCCAAATCTCTCCATGAGGGTCCATTTAAAACTAGATCAAGATACATCTTAAAACCTTAAGGCAGATTCAACAAGAACCTTCGAAACCCCATCCCAGTAAAGGTTTCCAACTCAGCAATTGCCCAGAAAAAGAGGAGGCAAGTAGTCTTGCTAGCAGGCTTACCATGGCCGTGAAGAAGAAATCCCAAATCGACAAGTGAAGCCTGTGCAAACCCCAGAGTGCCTTCGCATTCACCTATAGACAAACCACGATGGCATGAGAAGCATGACCATGCCATGGAGAAAAAAAATGAAGCAATGCATTTTACACAGAACTTGTTTAAGCTTACCTGCAAATCGATGGGGTCGTCTCCATTTTCCAAATGCGCAGAGGCCACACTAAACCAAAATGCCAAAACCATAATGCACAAACAGAAAATTCCAAACCCTTGCCAAGGGTTTTCACCAACCCCGATGGCATTAATGGCACCAGCTGGTACCCATTAATGCCTCCATAAACCCCAACCATAAGTTTGTGGATCAACGTTATATCAACCAAGTAATATCTTAAACCCTCTATACTATGGTTTCTCCACCCTTTAAAAGTCAGCATAGGCTCAATAACTAATGACATGGTATGTATACCATAGTCCCAACCTTATGATATGCGCAACCCTTTAACACTATCATATAGTGTCACAATGTGTTCCCCCTAGAATTAAGCTTATAGTATTATCACGTGCCCTTTATGCTAGTTCATATAGGTAGCATATACTCTTAAGTCATAGTCTAGGTTTGTATCATTTAGGAATCATGGCAAATGTAGTATGCCATGAGGCCCTCGCTAGGAAGAACACGAGTAAGTTTTACAATCTTGTAACGAAGGTAAACCTGCAAAATAGAAATAAGAGACGAGTAAGTAACTAAAACCAGAGATAGACAATAATAATGGTAGGACAGTAAGATAATTCATAAGCATTTAGTAAATTAATGAATAAATATAATTAGCAAAGATAAGGTGTACCTGAGTCATAAAACAGATCACTAACAAAAGTGCAAGATAGAACGGGAAGTATACCTAAGAACTAAATTGTGTGAAGTAACCAATAATACCGATGTCCCAAGAGAAACCCGTGAATCAATGAATAAGGTGCCTTAGTTCAAATGAACTACGTAAGCATACATAACTAAGAATAACCTTACCTCTCAGATTGTCACGGGAGAACGAGTCCCGCCACTCCATCACTTTGTTCCCATCAACAAAGTTAAGTTAGGTTTTACTAAATAAACAAAGTATAGATGTGCAGGAGCAAAAAAATGATCTATATACCTCATTAATTCACCGATAGTAATAACTAAGATATATCGACAGTTTAAATAACAAAATTAAGACATAAGAAGTAAATGAACTAATAGTCACTGAATGGATAAGAGAGTAACAAGACAGTGGGAATAATACAAAGAGGTTGAAAGTTTAAGGAGCATCTATGTTTCCGTACAAGTACTAATGATCCCTTTTGGGTAGTTTTCACTAGCCTATAATTTTTTTTTTAATTTTCATTTTTTGGGGACATTACAAGTGGTATCAGAGTCCAGTTTCAATACTAAGAGACTTATGGGTGCACCAAGCATTCACACAGAGAAAATAAAGTATGATAAGTATTTTTTTGTTACGAATAGAAATTTTTGCTGCTATTAACTTTTTTTGTGTTAGAGGAAAATCTTTACAGCACTGTTCAATTTATGAACACTGAGGAAGAAAACAGCTGGTAGGAAGAAATGACCACCCCCACTCCGGAAGTGAACTTGGTGGTCGAGCTAAACTCTGATGTGCTGAAAAATTTGCACAGTCTTCAAGCTGAACTGAAGAGTTTCAGATAATATAGTCTAAATGAAAGAAAGGAACATCAAGCTATAAATGAAGCATTATTGTGTAACATAACGGGAGGGAGATCGCCAGGTAAACCTACCCAGTCCACTAACAGATCCAAAAGATAACCATACCATGAGCGGGCTAGTATCCCAAGAGAAGAAAAAAAAGAAGGTACACCTGAAGTAACTAAAGGAGATCATCATAGTCCTGCCAAGGATGACTCACTTTCTCCACGAAGAATGAGGCAAAGAAGTGATGACGGTCTTTAGGGTGAGTTTCGAAAAATAAGATCCCTAACCTATGAAGGTGAAGTAAATACAAAAGAAAAGGCTGAAGAATGGTTGCTAGGAATGAGTAAGTATTTCCAGGTTCATAACTATTCCAATGTGATGCAGGCTAGGCTTTCCATTTACAACTTGAATGGTAAGGCAGGGCGATGGTGGTGAGATTTAAAACACACCAAGAAAGATGAGATGTGAGAAATAAGTTAGGAAAACTTTCGAAATATTTTTTAAGAAAAATACATGTCAAAAAGGTTCTTTGACCGCAAGGTAAAAGAGTTCCATGAACTGTGTATGGGGTCCATGACTATGGACGCATTTATAAACATATTTCTAGATCTGCTGCATTATGTACCGTATATCAAAGAAGAAAAGATGAATATCCAGCAATTCTTAGGATGTATTCCTCCCAGTTTTTGGGACAGGATTGAATTTGACATGCCAAAGACTCTGGATACTGCACTACACAAGGCCCGACTCTGTTATGAGCATGGACATTTATGGAAAGAAAACCAGAACCGAAACCGAGAAAAGTCTAGAAACTTTTCTGATAACAGCAAGCCTAGGTCAAACCTACAGCCTTATAGAAATCAAAATAATAGCTTTCAAGCGAACAATAACTTCAACAAAACTGGTACAAAGCCTTATGTACCAGCTCCTAATGGTAATAAGAAAGTGGCAAGTGGAGCCAATGCTACCCCTTTAGCGATCAAGTGTTGGAGATGAAATGGGCCACATTATCCCTGAGATTTTAAGAACAAGAACAATGGGGTCTTGCATAACCTACAAGAAGAACCTACCGTTGAGGATATAGCAGGAACCTGACGAATCTATGTAGCATTAGATGGCTAATAGGCAGACCATCAAGCTATAATGGTCGAGATCGAAGGTAATATCTTGAACACCTCTATTTCAATACTTACTGATCCTGGTGCTTGATGAAGCTATGTTGCACCTAAGATTGTTGATTTATGCAAGTGGGAAATGTAAAGCATGATAAACTGTGGTTGGTACAGTTAGCCACCGGTACGAAATGGAAAGTTTCATAGATTGTCAAAGAATGTGAAGTAAACTTGAATGGTTTCTTTGCTAAGGTAAACATGAACATCCTACCTTTAGGATCGTATGATATTATTATCAGCATGGACTAGTTGGAACAACACCATGTCATGCTCGATTGTCTACACAAGTTTGTCTTGTGTACTGATGGCCAAGGGAACTGAGTCAAGGTTCAAGGCATCCCAAAGAAAGTTTCTGTAAGACAAATATATACCTTACAAGTGAAGAAGTGTGTTAGCAAGTGCTGCAAGTTGTTTGTGGTGAACATCTGAGACATAGAGTTGGATAGTGAACAACGCATAGAAGACTTCCCCGTTCTTGAAGATTTCAAGGACATATTTCTCGAGGAAATCCCCAAATTACCTCTGAAATGAGACCTAGAATTTTCCATCGAACTGACCCCAAGATTAGTTCCAGCCTCCAAATCCCCTTACCACATGAGTGCACCAGAGTTGGTGGAACTCAAAATGTAGTTGCAAGAGTTAATAGATAAGGGGTATATTTGACCCAGTGTCTCCCCTTGGGGAGCACCAATTTTTTTTGTAAAGAAGAAGGATGGTACGATGCAGATGTGCATTGATTACCGTCAGTTGAAAAAAATGACTATAAAGAACCGTTACCCACTCCCTAGGATTGATGATTTGTTCGACCATGTGGGAGGAGCCAAAATATTTTCAAAGATTGACCTGCGATATGGGTACCATCAGGTATGGATCCGAGACAAAGATATTCCCAAGACCACTTTTCGTACAAGGTGCAAGCACTATGAGTTTGTAGTGATGTCGTTCAGGTTGACCAATGCACCCACAAACTTTATGTGTGTGATGAACAAGATATTTAGTAAATATCTGGATAAGTTTGCACTAGTATTTATTGGCGACATTTTGGTTTATTCCAAGAATAAACAGGATCATGAAGAACACCTTCGCATAGTACTTCAGGTGTTGAGAGAACTCCAGCTCTACACTAAGTTTAGTAAATGTGATATTTACCAACCATAAATATAGTACCTAGGTCACATCATATCCAAGGTAGGAATAGTTGTGGACCCAAAAAAGATTCAAGCTATAAAGGATTTGCCTACCCCAACTAGTGTCACTGACATTAGGTCCTTTTTGGGTTTAGCCGGGTTTTATCGAAAGTTCATTGAGAACTTCTTGAGAATCGCTTTCCCCATGACAGCTTTGCAGAAGAAAGTGAACAAGTTCTTATGGACTGACAAGTGTGAAGAATGTTTTCAAAAGCTTAAGCAACTTTTGATGACCACGTCGGTGTTGCGGATTGTAGATCCTGATGGAGATTTCATTGTATGCACAGATGCAAGCAAGGAAGGACTTGGAGGATTCCTCTTGCAAAACAATCATGCGATTTGTTATGAATCATGGAAATTAAAAGAGCATGAACATAATTATCCCATGCATGATCTTGAGCTAGCGACCATTATCCACACTCTCAAGATGTGGAGGCACTACCTCATGGGAAGGAAGTTCCTTCTAAAGACCGACAATATGAGTCTAAACTATTTATTCGATCAACCCGATCTGAATGCGAGGCAAGCCAGATGGTTGGATTTCGTGAGTGAGTATCACTTTGAACTAAATCATATTAAGGGAAAAGAGAACAAATTTGTTGATGCTTTGATTCAACGAACTCATATGATATATGAGGTGACCTTGAGTCAAACTGACGTAGATTTGCATGAGAAGATTATAACGACCAACAAGGTTGACCTGTTTTATGTGGAAATCCTCAAGATGGTCCAGGAGGACTGGTTGTTTCAACAAAAAAAGGAATACAAGGTGGATGACTCCGGACTACTATGGTCCATGGATATATTGTATGTTCCAGATGGAGGGGACATTCGGTCTAGTATCCTCATATAATTTCATAGGGCACCCTACTCGGGGCACCTGAGATATCAAAAGATGATATCTGTCGAAAAGAGACACTTTTCTAGCCCAAGTTAAAGGCCAACATTGCAATGTTTATTGCGAAATGTTAGGAATGACATCTAGTTAAAGCTAAGAACCAACACTCTTCAAGATTGCTACAGCCATTTCCCATTCTGAAATGGAAATGGGAGGTTATCAGTATGGATTCTATTCCTGGATTACTAAAAAGAAAGAAGAAAAATGATTCCATCTTCGTAGTCATTGAAAAGCTATCAAATGCAACACACTTATTCCCCGTGAAACATACCTACAAGGCCATGAACATTGCCGATATCTTCCTAAAAGAGATATTTAGATTGCATGGGATACCCAAAGTGATTATCTCAGATCAAGATGTTAAATTTACCAGAAAATTTTGGAGATCTTTATTCTCTAGATTAGAGATGCAGCTGAAATTTAGCATTGCTTATCACCCACAGACAGACGGGCAGACTGAAAGAGTAAACCAAATTGTTGAAGACATGCTTTGAATGCATGTCATGAATAACCCCACCAAGTGGGAGGATTATATGCACCTTGCAGAGTTTGCATATAACAATGAGTATCAGGCTTCTGCCAAGATGAGTCCTTTCGAGGTACTCTATGGACGGAAGTGCAAGACCCCAGTTACTTGGGACAATTCGGTGGATCGTCTCATGTTAGGGCCTGACCTATTATTGGACTTGGAATAGTTAGTTACCAAGGTTTAGGGAAATCTTAAAGAGGCACAAGACCGTGAGAAGAGTTTCATGGATAGGAAAAGAAAAGATAAAGACTACAAAGTAGGTGAGCATGTCTACTTGAAAGTGAAAGCAAAATGAAGCTTGTTGAGCTTGGGTAGGTGTGGTAAGTTAGCACCTAGATTTTGTGGTCCTTTTGAAATTCTAGCCAAGAAAGGACCAGTGGCTTATGAACTAGCATTTCCTACGCATGTAAGAGTTCATAATGTTTTCCATGCATCTTTATTAAAGAAATATGTTTATGACACTAAGCATGTCATTGATTGGTCATTATTATAGGTGGAACATGAGGGGGAATTTTCCGCAGAGACTTTGCATTAAGTGGACAAGAGAGAAGTGTAGCTTCAGAAGCACATTGTGGTCCAATTGAAATGCAGTGGAAGCACTTTGAGGTAGATGAGGCTACTTGGGAGAATGAGGCCACCATGAGAAAGGCTTACCCCGCCTTGTTTCATGATATCATTCAAAGTCCCTAGAACACTAGGAACAACGTTGTACTAAGCAGGAAGGGATGTAATATCCTGAATTTTGGACCTGCCATTTATATGCATGAGCCTATTGACCATGATGATTATATTGATGTTTTATTTTATATTGTGTCAAAGACCTCACTGCATATGAACATGCTGATTTGTTTTGTATATTGGGCGTAGGCTAATTGTTGATGATATATAGGTATATATATGTTTTGTGTTGGGCGCGGACCCTGAAGCACCTGATTGATGAAATATTTGTGTTGGCCATGCACCCTGAAGTGCATGATCGATAAGATGTTTTGTGTTGAGAGAGAGGCTCTGGAGCACATGAGAACTTACATTTGTGTTGAGCATAAAGCTTTGGAACACATGAAAATATAATTGGAAATGTTGGGCATAAGACCTAGAGCATTCCATGTTGATGTTGAGAATAAGCTTTGGAGCATCCCATATTTGGCCATTGTATCCCTAGGTGTAATGTACAAGTACATCTTAGCATTTAGTGTTGAGCGAGAGCTCTGGAATTGCACTATGTTTGTAAATCCTTGTTATAAGTGTTGAGTATGGGCTCTGGTAAGCGCTAGGGGTTACTGAAAAGATTAAAATCACCTCTGAGTGAAAATGACTCGAGGAATAATATTGATGTCATCATACTTATTTTTAAGTGACTAAATGAAATTTCAAATTTCTGTATTCTCATCAAGTATTGAAGAACTACACGTTATACGTGGGAAATCCAACATGCAAGGATTTTTATAGTTGCCTAGCCTCGTAAACCTGAGCCATCTATCCACTTGACCTTCATAAAGAAGTGTCATTAAGTATAAGGGATCATGACACATGATGCCCGAAGACAAGTGTTAACAAGTATTTTAGTACTATGTATTTTATACATAGCATGTATAAAGAATTAATTACGATTAATTATATAATTGAATAAAGAAAGAAGAGAAGCTCTACCAATTGTTATTTATTATTAAAGGATTAATAAATAGTGAAATATCTATGAAAGACTAACTAGGAACTAGTTAAAATTTCCTAGGTTAAGAATTGAAAATTACCTCAGTAAATTAAAAAGTGTTAAATCAAGAAATCAAGGATTTATTGATTTAATTGCCCCTTTGACTGAAACATCTACCTATAAAGACTCAAGCCAAGCAAAGGCTTGGGGGACCTGATTTTTCATCTAGGAGAATTATTATTCTACCTATTTTGCTATCAAGTGTTTTCTTGGAGAACTTTTCCTACAAGGAAAAGAGGATTGATTCAGAACTGATTACCAGTTAGGAAACCCTACCTTAGGAGCTCTAAGCTACTTGCATGTTGGATTCTAGCTCGGGGGGATCCAAATTAGAACTAGGAACAGTTTTGGGTCATGGTTGGGAGGAACGTGGTAGTTCCCAAGTGATTTGGTCATCAAACGAAGGTCAGATTTGCATTGAATTATTAGTGCTAGTTATTTAAGTGTGCAGGTACAGCCATTGACAAAGCTTCAATTTTAGATATGAAACCATTGAAGGCCTATTCTATTTCTTCCCAAAGTTTCAGTACTATTTATGTTAAGTAATGGCTGCAATATAACTTCTAAACCCTAATGGTTCAACTTTAGGGTTAACAATCTGCTAGGGTTTGTATCTGCAAATTACAAATCATACGCTAGGGAATTTTTATCATATGTTGTTTATGTTCAGGGTTGCATCTCTCATAAATGCTCCTGTATTAACTAGGTTTTGATATTAGTATTATGTTTTTACCTTGTTCTCTTTATTTAATACTCTGCTGACATATTCCATTTGTTAGCAGAGGCTTGCCCTAATTCTTAGCAAAACTAATTCAGTAGAATTTAATTAAAATATCGTTATGTTAACTAATACAAGTTTATAATTTAAAATAGATATACTAGGAAGATAATTCATTTAATAAACAAGCTAACAAACTATTAAATAGCTTCTAAGCTCTGTTGTACATAATCATGTAAAAAAAAAATTAAATATTTATAACATTCCAAATTAATAAGAATAATCATAATTAACCAAACAGAGAAGGCATCATGACCATCCATGTGGTCCAAGATCAAACCTCTATATTATTATTTAAAATATACACATAACCAAGCGTATCATGTTAAACATTGAAACAACTAAAACCCATTTTGCTAACAAGAGGTCGCGACATGGAATCCTATAGATGTCCAGACTCAACACAATAACATTAAATAAAAACATAAGCATTTTATACTCAAGTTGTAAGCAATTGCATAACCATCTCTATACAGCCCATGCTATACATCTATTATGTGAAGGATACGCTTATAAGCTATGCCAAAATCCTTTAACCAAACAATTCATACTCTAACAGTAAGGTCGTAAAGACCCTAGTTACGACCTCTGCCAAGTTCCAATCTAATCACACAGTCACGCTAATGAACAAAATCAATATCATGGGTTGTCATAACCCTGGTTGTTACAGCCCTATTCTTTCCAAATAAACAATTTACATTATAAAATGCCAACTAAAAGCTATCATAGTCCTTGGGAGAGGTACATGCCATTCGTGGCATTGCCTACACCCACGCTGAGCCAATATAACAACTAAGAATACAATACTCTGTTAAAAAAAATACCCATGTATACACTAACATAGAGCATGTGGTGGAAAGCCAATGGGATACAACACCATGGCTACAATGGTGCATCCCATGGCATAACTCTCAAACTCTGGAAGCCCCTGACATGAAATATAAACCAAACAAATAGAGTGCTGTGCATACTGAGCTTAACCCAAAACAATATTTATACGCAGAGTAAATTTCCACAGGCTGTAAGTCCACGATCAATTCCATTACAGTCCACATAAAACAAAACATTTAAATAACCATACAAATCCCAAGTTTACACAGTATTTAAACACTAAATGGAGTCATAGGCATTTCATACCCAATTCATTATAGTCTTCATATTAAAAACCAATGCACAATATAAATACACAGTGAGGCACAAATTTTATTTACTAATAGCCAAAGTATTAAAACGTTAATGGAAAGCTATGACCTATGGCACCATTACAACTAATGGTGCAGACACAGCCCAAACAAATACCAAATCTCTCAAAGAGGGCCCATTTAAAACCAGAGAAAGCTACATCTTAAACCCTGAAGGCAGAGTCAACAAGAACCATCGAAACCCCAACCCGGTAAAGAATTCCAACTCAGGAATTGCCAAGAACAAGAGGAGGCAAGTAATCTTCCTAGCAGGATTACCATGGCCGTGTAGAATAAATCCCAAATCGACAAGTGTAGCCTGTGTAAACCCCAGTCTTCCTTCGCATTCACCTACAGACAAACCATGATGGCATGAGAAGCATGACCATGCTAAACAAACAAAGCAATGCATTTTACACAGAGCTGGTTTAATATTACTTGGGAATCGATGGGGTCGTCTCCATCTTTCAAATGCGTAGAGGCCACACTAAGCCAAAATGCCAAAACTATAATGCACAAATAGTGAATGCCAATTCCTTGCCAATATTTTTCACCAACCCCAATGGCATTAATGGCACTAGATGGTGGCCATTAACGCCTCCATAAACCCCAACCATAAGCTTTTGGATCAACATTATATCAACCAAGTCATATGTTAAACCCTCTACACTATGGTTTCACTACCCTTTAAAAGTTAGCGCAAGCTCAATAACTAATGACATGGTATGTATACTATCGTCCCAACCTTATGATATGCGTAGCCCTTTAACACTATCATATAGTGTCAGAATGTCTTCCCCTTAGCAACAAGCTTATAGTATTATAACATGCCCTTCATGCTAACTCATATAGGTAGTATATATGCTTAAGTCATAGTCTAGGTTTGTAGCATTTAGGAATCATGGCAAACATAGTATGCCATGATGCCCTCGCTCGAAAGAACAAGCGTAAGTTTTACAAGATTGTAACCATGGTAAACCTACAAAATAGAAACAAGAGATGAGTAAGTAACTAAAACCAAAGATAGACAATAATAATGGTAGGGACGGTAAGATAATTCATAAGAATCTAGTAAATTAATGAATAAAGATAATTAGAAAACATAGGGTGTACCTGAATCGTAAAATGGATCAGTAACAGAAGTGCAAGATGGAACGGGAAGTATACCTAAGAACTAAATTGTGTCAAGTAAGCAATAATCTCGATGTCGCAAAAGAAACATGTGAATCAATGAATAAGGTGCTTCAGTTGGCATGAACTAAGTAATCCTGCATAACGAAGAATAAACTTACCTCTCAGATCGTCATGGGAGAACAAGTCCTGCCACTCCATCACTTTGTTCCCATCAACAAAGTTAAGTTAGTTTTTACTAAATAAACAAAGTATACATGTGCAGGAGATACAAATTGATCTATATACCTCATTAATTCACTGATAGTAATAACTAAGATATGTCGACAATTTAAATAATAGAATTAAGACATAAGAAGTAAACAAACTAATAGTCACTGAATGGATAAGATAGTAACAAGACAGTGGGAAGAATCTGAAGAGGTTGAAAGTTTAACGAGCATCTATGTTTCCGTATGAGTACTAATGATCCCTTTTGGGTAGTTTTCACTAGCCTATAATTTATTTTTTTCAATTTTGGGGACATTACGGGATTCCTCCAACTCATCCTATTAGTTTAGTAACTCTTGTGACACTTGTCCTCTTCCTCATGATTCAATTCTTTCCCCAATTCGAATGGTTTCCTCTATCCCCCAAATTCACCTTATTGGTGGCTATTTTTAGCCCTTTAATTTCATATTGTCATAGGTTTGAAATCATGTCTGCAATCTTGTTTGAATTTCTCATAGAATCTTCCATCATAGTTGTCATAGAGTGCAAAGAATATCTCTCTAAGTAGCACACATTGTCTTCCTAGGGTCTTCCTCTTCCATGGGAGTTACTCCCCTTCACCAATTCAAATTCCTTGGATCATGATATGTTACTTGACATCTATTTACTTCTCAAGAATTTTTCATTCCCCATCATTAGAAAATTTGGAGGTAGGTTATGACAAGTGTAGGGGGGAATCTAGCTACTCAGGGACTCTATGAGCCTCCAAATGTCTCCATGAAGAAATAATACTTTATTTGTTCCACATTTATTATTTACATGACCTATTTTAATGTGTATATGGTAAACTAAGGTCCTCTTGGGTATCATACGTCCCTTATTACAAAATTTTATGCCTCCACCTCAACCTAGGGAACTACTAGGTTGGTGAAACATTGTTTGTTAGTAGTATTATTTGGATGGGGACATGATAGTCCTCCCCACCCAATATTGCTTTTCCTTCTACAATGCCAAGTTTGGATGTTGCAAAATTTGTTCATCTTCCCAAGTGGCTTCCTCACAAGGAAAATTCTTCCATTATACCAAGTATTCCCTTATAGTTCTACTTCGTAACTTCCTTTCCCTTGTCTTCAATACTCTTTCTAGAATGAGAATAAGTTCTCCTTCATCATACAATGGAGGTAATGTTTCTAAAAATTGAATATTATTCCCTATCACCTTATTTAGACATGAAACATTAAATACATTATGGATTTTACTTCATGCTGAAAGTTTCAATTCATATGCCACTTCTCCAACCTTTCAAAACACTTTGCAGGGTCCATAAAACCTTGGTTTGAGATTTTTTGAACCTTTAACTTTTATGGTGGTTTATTTATAGGGTTGAAACCTCAAATAAACAAAGTCATTCACTTGGAAGTGGGATGGTGAACAATCATGGACTCCTTTAAAGACACTTTAGATGCCACATAATACTGGAAAAATCTCGAAACTCTGACTTTAGGTGAGAATTAGGGGTACTTACCTAACGTATTTGAAGATGAAGTAATAAGGAAAAAGATATGTAATTGAATAAGATTTCATAATATATAACATTTATGTAGAAAAAATGTGTGTAAATGATTATAAAATTAGTTTCCATGAAATTGGGTTTTCAAAATTTTAGCAGATCATAACATATGTGTTTGTGCGGGTGCAATAGTATATGAGGTAAATGATGTAAATTTTGTATAAAATATTGTATATATGTAAAGGAATTATGGTCCTAGTGCAACACTATTTATTCATATTGTTTCATGAATTATTAGTTTTTTTTATTAATTATTGAAGTTGGAAAAGCTCGAAATGAAAACATTTTGTGTGGGTGCAACACTTTGGAGGAAAAAATTAATGAAATCCTTGATTTCTATATATAATACTGTAGAGCTCGCTCTCTTCTAGTGCACCATATATATTTTTTGGCAAATGGTGAAGGCAATCAAAAGTTATATAAAAAACAATTGATGTATCTATTTTCGAAAACTAACGTGTGTCATTTAGAAAAATAATAATAAACAATTAAAACATACATTTGAAGGAAAAAATTACATATTCAGAATCATAAGATCATAGACATAAGTGGGAGGGAGGGCCCTAGGGTCTTAGACATTGTCAAGGGATTAAACCACCAATAAAACCTTAAACCACCATATGTTACCTCTTGAAGCCATTCTTATCTGTGTGTGTGGTAATTGACGCCATTAGGTTGTTTTAATCACTAATGATGGGTTTAGAGACCTTTGACATGGTTAAGCAATCATGAAACCCAGGTCGTAGACACTAAAGAAATCTTCTAGAGATCCATAGGAAATAATGATGTATCAAGACACCACACATGACCTCTCTAGGGGGTCTTTGGCCTTAGAGTAGGTATATGTGATTGATTGGTGATTTTGTTTGCAAGAATAATGGGTCTTGAGGCCATAAAATAGTGGATGTGTTGGTACCATTATGAAGGAAAGGGTAACTTCAATAGGTCACGGCTGGTCATTTGAGTTGTTTTTGATGTTCATGGATTCCTATGAGACGAGCTGACACGTCAAAATCATGGACATGATTTCCATGAGTAATTGTAATTGAAAGCTACTATCAAGAAAGAAGAAAGCATTGGGCTCTGTGGACTCTACATAATCCTTCGTCTTTAAAATTTTATAGATGTGATGTCGGAGGGTCCATGCTGTATGGAGTATCAAATGGCTTACTATAAATACTGATTACTAAATCTTTAAAATGCAAGAAATATCATGACTAAATATTGAAAACTGTCGAAATCTTTAATCCACATATAAACACTCACTACACTAATGCCCATACATGTGTTTGAATAATTGTGGTACCAGATGATCTGTTCTATTCTATGGACCATACATTTGTAGACATCAATGAACAACCATCACATGAAAAGCAACTCACCTCCATTACTTTGAAAAAATCGTTTCAGTATCATTTATATAATAAATTCACTATATTTAAGAACAAACGCTCAAGTGATCAACATCTTACCCATAACTACTATAAACAAAATCACCAATCAATCACATATCCCTAATATAATTCCAAAGACCCCCTATATAGGTCATGTGTGGTGTCTTGATACATTAGTCTTTCGTCTGGATTCATGTAAGCTTCCTTTAGTGTCTATGACCTAAGTTTCATGATCTCTCAACCATGTCAAAGGTCTCTAAACCCATCATTAGTGATTAAAACAACCTAATGGTGTCAATGCCCACACATAAAGCTAAGAATGGCCTCAAGATGTAACATATGGTGGTTTAATGTGTTATTAGTGGTCCTAGATGCCTACAAGCTTCAATTGGGTCCTAAAGTAGAGGTTTCATCCCTTGACAATGTCTAAGAGCCCAAGGTCGTCCCTCCCACTTATATTTATTCCCCTCCAACCAATCCATTCCTTTTATATTTGTCCTCCCTCCATCTCCCCCTCATATCTCTCCCACACCCATCCCTCCCTTCCCCTTATATTTCTCCTCCCTTCATCCCCCCCATATATGTCCCCTACCCATCCCTCCCTCCCATGATTCCCTCTACACCTTCCTCTCCNGCCCCCCCCTTAACCCATGTAATGTTGGGCCATGAGCCACCCCATATACCATCTAGATGGAATATTGGGAGTCTAAATGGTATTATAATGGGACAAGGGTGCCATTATAGGTTTTTGGATGGGAGGGATGGGTCTCTGGACATTGACTATAGTCATGGAAGAGTAGACAATAAGTCCCTAAATCAACTTATAGATCTAATATTTGGCCTTTAGTGGGAAATGGGTGTCATTATGAGGTTTTATGCACCAAGGATGGGTCTCAGGGTCTTAACCATGGTAATGGGACAATAGTGTAATATAAACAAGTCTTAAACCACTACACATGCCCTTTAAAGGGGATATGTAGCATTCATATGGGATATATGTGCCATTAGTAAATTTAATGCATTGAAGATTGTTTAGGAGGCATTGACCATGGTCATATAGGAACCATTATGAATATTTCTAGACAAGATATAGTTCTATAGACACTACCATGGTCTAAGGATAGGTTTGAAGGTCTTAACCATTGGTATGGGGTCGAGTGTAAGTTTATATAAGTTTAACATATTTCAGTCCATAGACGTTTTTACTTGAGATTTGGGGTGGACTACCACCTATGTTTTTTCATGTATGCACTAGGATTGTAGAGATTGATTCTATGGAAGCCATTCAAAATTAGAAATATTCAATATATACTTATATATATAAGTGGTAGCCCGTGGATGGGTAACTATTATCTAAGCATGGATAAGTCAAGTTTAATATTTCATATGCACTTAATCACATATGCGATTTGGAGATGATGTAATAAAAACTGCCCATTAATTAAAAAGCAGTGTATCCATATTGCATATGCGATATAACACATATGTGATAAAACATACACACGTTATATCACATATGTGATATGTGTTATATAAAAAATGTTGGGTTGTGTGCTGTGGGTCAGGTTTACTGTAGAAAAAGACATATTTCTTCTGAACCCACGCACAAAGAACTGTTCAACTTGCAATTTAATCATTACTTACGCAAAACCATAGGTTTGGTACAATCTTGCGTGGATTTCAATGGGGAATGTACATAATATAGGTAAAAAATCAGCGAGGAAGGTGGTTACACTGGAAGAAGATGAAAATAAAAAGAAAAAAAGAGGGAAGATTCAAGAAATTCTCAGTATTCATTGAATGAGAAAATAGTTCCCATTCCAACTCAATAGACACTTGACATAGAGGCTGAGGAAGATAATGCAACATTAAAGGAATTTGGTTATAGGGGAGAGGATATTATTGATCCATTAGTAAATGGAAAATCTTGTGAAGAGTTCAATAATTATGTTACTCTCTATGAAAATGTGACTCAACAACAACCATGGCAGGTGGTTCAATCTTCTAATCAAAGTTGTCAGCCTATAGTGGATGTAAACGTCACTCTAGAATTTCAAATGACAAGAAATTTCACAACAAAATGAAAGAGAACTCCTAAACACATACAAGTGGATGAGAGTGATTTGACTTCCATGGAAGGTAAGGTGGCTAAACGCACTATCCTTCATCATTATTCTCAAATAATGAAACAGTATTTTGATAACAAATCCAAAGTTGGTAAATGCGAATTGTTTTTAGCTTTGCTTAAATCTAGAAATATGGAAACTGTTAGAAAAAATTTAGACATAAGAGTAATGAAGAATATTGAATCAAGTAATCACTTTGTTAAATATCTTGCTACTGCATTTACATCGACTAGTAAAAAAAACTCGTTCACAGGACTGTAATGTGGTTCGCCATGTATTGGCTGAATCAATTGTATGTAGGTCCACAAGACAACAGCGTTTACTTAAATGCACATCACAAATTGCGCCTTTACATCGAAAGACACTTAAAAAAATTTAGTAAGAAGAGATAGCCTTGATGTAGAGGGACAAATGGCAACATTATGGGCATTTAGCAGTAGGTTTCCCTACAAAGACATGAATTTAGTCAAAGCAGTGAAGGGCCTAGTGCACACATTTTGGCATGATAAAACTAGGCCTTCTTCTAACACAAAGGATGTGTTAAAACTCTGTAGGGGTTATAGAAACAATGAACCTCATGTTAAACATTATATTAACATGACACAAACTCAATTGTTTGAGATGTTTAAAGTTTCCCATGTAGAGCTAAGGATCAGGCAAAGATCTTTCGAAAAATGAAAGCCTTGGTATGTTAGAATCAATACCATCCAGAACACTTGTTGTTGTAGATACCAAATAGAGTTTGATCTATATTACCATAAATTTTCACATATATGTTGTTTTTTGCATCCTCACCATGTGCAAGAATGCTCAAGTACAGTTCTTCCAATATCATCCAGATATTTCAACCATAGCATGATGTGTTCGCAACAAGATGGGAAGACACATTACTTAAAACAATGTGTAAAGGATTCTTGCAACAATTGTGGTGGGCTATCATTATGGTCTGATTGCATCCATGGGAGAGAAGATCAAGAATTCGGGAATGCAGTTATTGAGAAGCGGAACTATCACTATGAGACATATCAGATACATGATGGGAAAGAAAGCAGGAAGATTAAATTGATGACTTCACAGGTAAATTATTGAATATTGACATATTAATATTCATGTACATTTTTTTAGGTTGTTTTATAACACTCTTTCCTTTTTAACACCAAGTGCAAGTATGTGATTTTATTTGAGAGTTTCATGGAAACATCCAATAGTACATTCAACATGTTGATATGGTACGGTGGCAAGATGTGCAATTTAGAATATGTTGGGACACATTCCTTCTTGGAACAATACTATCAGTGGTTGAATTTGTAGAAAATTACACCCTATAACCATAAAATGAAATACAAAGTCTATACTATCACTCAGAGCAGGTAAGCATAATGGTGCATATCACATATTGACATGGCCAAATAGCAATGAAGAGAAACATGTGATACTGAAAGAAAGTCACTTCTACATAAGCGACGACCAGACCCATGACATCCATTACATGTAGCATTACTTTAAATTATTCTCTGATCATATGATAGCGATGGATAAACCATTTTATCGTCATTTCATTTGGTCAGATGGTTGTGTTGGACAGTCCAAGAATGGACGTGTATTTGAATGGTTGTGTTTATTTCACATAAAATACAAGGTTCCACATATATGGAACTACTTTGAAACTGGTCATGGAAAAGGAAAGCACGATGGTGCTGGTGCATGCATAAAAGCTTCCCTTCGAAGGGAAGAGATGAAGTTTACAGGTCCTCGCCTTCGAGACGCTGCATCTATAGTCAAATGGTGTGCATCTGTCATGGGATAATAAGCAAGAAGGAAACACCTAGTGCAGAGAATATTCTGGGAGGTGAAAAATGTGGACTGATCCCAAAAACATTAGGTGAACATAGTGCATGGAAATCGACAGTTTCATTCTATTAGAAGCTCAGACAACTTGGCCCTACAAATTTGGACAAGATTGAAGGATTTCTTTTGCAGTTCCTATAGCATCGATGAACGAGATGATTGTGAGCATACATATATAGTTGATACATAGGATGGAGTGACACTTGGAACCAATTTCAAAGGGGTTAATGAAATAGACCATTTGGAAAATGATTAGACACATATTTCTACATACTATGATCACATATCGAATCTCATACAAAAAGGTAAAAAAATGTAAATTATTAGTACCTAAATTAGAAATTTAATTTATATATTGTTAACTCGACCTATTTTGTTTCACAGGTCAGATATATGCAGTGGTTTCCCAAAAAAATAATGAATGGGGTTCTGAATATTGGTTGGCACGTTACCTAGAGGGGAAACAAATCATTCCCAAACATGTTATAGATGATTAAAATATTGAATTCTCAACTGGATCAATGGTTATAAAAGGAGAGCACTTCACACTTGCAGCACAATAGAAAAGGAAGGGTGGGTATGTATATAAGGATTCTACACCACCAGCTATTGTATACCCATTCACCAACCTAGTAGTTGGCATAAACATCAATATGCGCACACTTGGTCACAAAAAATGGTTACATGTATGATACTTTCTACCTCATATAGAGCACGAAATATTGTTGGACACCATCGGCAATAGAGATGATCCAGATGGCCTACTCGTCTGAGTGCATTGTTAGCTGCATTATTTAACCTTTAAAGTGCATGCTGAAGAACAATTTCAATTATTTATCCTTAGTTTATTTCCAATATAATAAACCTATGATTGATGGATACCATTCAAAGACATAATATTATTCATAGGAAGCTGGACACTATAAACATGATCGTACAACCTCAGGTGAGTTATCTATAAATAATGTTGGCACATTTTCATTGGGTTCTCTTTATTTTCTTATGAGAGTACTAATTTTTAGAATTTTGTGTGCCTAGGATACAAACACCATCTATGGCACATTGGAGGCACTAAGAAAAAAATGGTGTCTTTAGACACCAACAAATAGAAATCGGAAAATAACATGCTCTCGAGTTGTTGAAATTTACTTTTTTTGATGTTTTTTATATTAATGTAGATTTAATTACACTATTGGGTCAACTCTTGTAACTATTTCATTGGTGGGTCAACGCATTGAAACCATCGATCGTGGTTCAATTGGTAGGGTTACCATATCGACCCTGCCCATACAGACTTGTAGGAGCCAACGACATGCAATTTTCCTGCTACATTTGTTTTTTTGATCCTAGAGGGAAAGTCACCAAGTGTCCGTGAATGACATTTTCATGCGACTTTCAACTAGACATAACTCAGAAACCATAGGTTAGATCGAAGAACCATCAACTCCGGGGGTCTCCTAGCATGCGATTAACTCTAGGTGGCCCTCTCCGTCATCTTTTCAAGGACCAATGACTTCATTGTGCTTTGACAGCGTAAACTAGGGGTTTGCTCGGTTTTTTTCAATGCAACTCTTGCATTTGTGGGTCAACTCTGCAAAACCCTCAACCTTGCCTCTTACAAGTTATCATATGCAACTAGAAACACATGTACATGTACAAATTGAAAACCAACTAGGGTTTCATGAACTACAATTTGCATGCTATCACTAGGGTTGACAAGTTATGATATGGAACTAGAAACACATGTATATGTACAAATTCAAAACCAACTAGGGTTTCATGAACTACAAATTGTATGCTATCACTAGGGTTGAGAAGTTATGAGATGGAACTAGGGTTTAGTTACCTCTTTACAAGTTATGATATGGAACTAGAAACACATGTACATGCACAAATTGAAAACCAACTAAGGTTTCGTGAACTACAAATTGCATGATATCACTAGGGTTGACAAGTTATGATATGGAAATAGGGTTTAGTTACCTCTCTAGAGTAGAAATGATATGGAACTAGAAACACATGTACATGTACAAATTGAAAACCAACTTTTCCTGAACTACAAATTTGTAATATCCTGAATTTTGGATCTAACACTTATAGGCATGTGCCTATTGATTATGATGATTATCTTGATGTCTTATTTTTATATTGCATTGAAGACCGCATTGCATATGAACATGATGATTTGTTTTATATATTGGGCGTAAGCCAATTATTGTTGATATATATATGCTTGTTGTGTGTTGGGCGTGGACCCTGAAGCACATGATTGATGACATGATTTGTGTTGAGCAAGAAGCTCTGGAGCACCTGAGTGATTGATGATTTCTTTTGAGCAGGAAGCTCTGGAGAAGTTGAGTGATTGATGATTTGTGTTGAGTGAGGAGTTTTGGAGCACATGATTACTTACCTTTGTGTTGAGTGAGAACCTTTGGAACACATGAAAAAATAATTGGAAGTGTTGGGCATTAGCCCTGAATCCTGCCATGTTGATGTTGAGCATAAGCTCTGGAGCATAGGATCCTTGGCCATTGTATCCCTAGGTGTATAGTACAAGTACATCATAGCATTAGTGTTGAGCGAGGGGATCTGGAATTGCACTAAATTTTAACTCCCTATTAAAGCATTGAGTATGGGATCTCATAAGCGCTAGGGTTTATTGAAAATAATTTAATAAAATTCCGAGAGAAAGCGACTCAAGAAAAATATTGATCTCATCATACTTATTTATAAGTGATTTAATGAAATTTTGAATTTCTGTATTCTCATCAAAGTACTGAAAAACCTAGCCTAGTAGACATAAATCAAGGATGTTTAGAATTACCTATCCTAGTAGACATAAACCATCTACCTACTTGACCTTAATTAAGAAGTGTCATTAAGTCTAGGGATCATGGTATATGATGCCCAAAGAAAAATCTTAACAAGTGTTATATTATTATGTACTTTATACATGGTATGTATAAAGACATGAATATAATTATAATATTAATGATGAAAGATAAATAAAATATCCATCCAATTATTATTTATTATGTAAAGAAAATAAATAGTTGAAAACCTAAGAAGTCTAATTAGGAACTAGTAGAAAGTTCCGAAGTGAAAATATTAATAAATTACCCAAAGTAATTGAAAAGGCTTAAATCAAGAAACCAAGGTTTCTTGACTTAGTTGTCCCTTTGACTGAAAAGTCTGTCTATAAGGACTCAAGCGAAGGAAAGGCTTGGGGTTCTGATCTATCATTAGAGGAGTCATTTTCTGGCTGCTTTTCTCTCAAGATATTCTTGGAGAACATTTTCCTGGAAGGAAAAAGGAGAAATGATCTAGATCTGATATACGAGATGGGAAACCGTAACTTATGAGCTCTAAGCTACTTGCATGTTGGAGTCCAGCTCGGGGGCATCCAGATTTAAACCAGGAATGGTTTTGAGTCATTGTTGGGTGGAATGTGGTAGTTCCCAAGTGATTTGGTCATAAAAAACAGAGGTCAAATCTGTCTTGAATTGTTAATGCTGGTTATTTGAGTGTGCAGGTTCATCTATTAACACAGTTTTAATTTATAGGTGTGAAGCCCTAGATTGTCTATTCTACTTTCGTAGAACAAATGCTATATATGTTATGCAAATGATTACTTTATATTTCCTAACCCAATGTATATGTTTAACTGTTTAAAACTACTAGGGTTTGGATCTTAAAGTATTAACCCTACGCTGTAAGTGATTTACTAAATGAGGTTATCTAGGGTTTATTTATTGGATTATTTCTACAAGTTCCATTTATTTGCTAATGTTCATCAAGGGTTCTACACCATAGTTTATTTTATGTAGTAGTATTATTGATAAATTTGGGTTATGTACAAACTAGGTTAGTTTAGACCTACTATTATTTTTCACTTAGTCTTTATATACTCTACTCACATATTCCATTTTTCAGTAGAGACATGTTATATATTTAAATATATTAATCTTAGAAGTAGGTTCCAAATACATTTAGGTATAACTTACAATCTATATAAGCTAAGGTACTATTTACAAACTGAACTACTATGTATATATATATATATATATATATATATATATAAACATATATAGACATCAAACATATACGAATCAAAATACTGTCCATAAGAATTCTACATTAATATCTAAGATAAATAACCATTAAAAGACCTTTCAAGGTTGGGACATTGAATACCTTATAAATAGTAAAACATTCTATTAAAAAATACATCATCATAAATAAACGAAAAGAGTAAGCATTGTGACTATCCATTTGGTCGAAGATCAAATCTTTGTTCACATATATAAAATCCACAGTCCTAACTACAAGCATATCATAATCGCACGTATAAATTTTTTAAAGGACCCTCACAACTATTACTTATAATTTACACCAAGTAAAACATTTCAAAACAAACTATAAAGAACTCTGTAATTATAAACAAGGGTCACGAATTTGACTCCTGTGAGTATTCAAACCCAAGTCACAGGCCTAAATCAAACAACCATATCATTTATGCTTAACATTAACAAAATAACATAACTCAAGATACATTACATATAAAGAATTTAAACACTATATCATACACAAGAATCGATTCATGCATTAAACATATCGAAATCATAATTACAAACCAACCCCAATTCGCATCCATACCAATTTACAAATTCATTACATCAAACCACTAACGGAATCGAACCCTCAGGGTTTTGTTTACATTTAAAATACAGCCACACTATACCTACAACGTATGTAAGATACATTAATAACCACAATAATATTACAATAACCAACCATTAGCTACAACAAGTCATGAGGCCTATGCTTCTGCCCTTGCTCTGCAATCACGGCTTGATCATTAACATCTAAAGTACACAGAGTCTCCTTTAAAAGTATAACCACAGCAATGAAGGCCATCGAGGGCTTTCACCCTGGTCTCACATATAATCCACGTTATTTTCCAAACTATTGAAATCATAAACAATAAAACAAACATTTGAAGATTTAAGAATCATTCAACTAAGCCATGAATTACCAAATAAAATACATAGTATGGATATAAACAACAAAATAACTCTGTTAACGATTTCACCTCACACGCTAATCAATGAAGTATAAATAGTAATGAAATCCATTTGGAGCTATCGCAGTCACTAAGGGAAAGGCTCATGCCACCTACGGCATGGCCTTTACCCGTGCTGTCATGTATTTACAGTAAATATCCAAATAACATCATTCTAGATAGACCTGTAACTATGGAAAAATGCCACTTACAAACCCACCGTAACAAACAAATAGCGCATTGTAAATTCATCAACAACCACAACAATTGTAATAACCATTACAAGTATATAAAACAATATATATATCTATATTGCCAGTATTTCCAAAGAGTCTTATTTACACAGTCGCCATTAAAGACCAAAAACGAAGCTTATACTATCACGCCATGGGCTTGGCACCATTGCAAGCAAAAGTGCATTCAACACCTACAAACACCAAGCGAAACTGGGAGTGAGAAGTATGGCAATGATGAGAGCCATGGAACAAACAGATTGCAGGCATAAAAACCCAGAACGAAACATACCTTGAAGTCTAGAGGTCACCTCTAGTTTCCCTACACAGAGCCAAGACCAAACCTTAAATGACAAAAGGAAACAACAATTCCATCGTGAGCCTAGCCTAAATTTGGACGACCACGAAAACCAAGTTGCATCAATGGAATAAGCTGGTACCCTTGATTAAAACCAAAAACCCACTTTGCCATAGTTTGATATCATTGCAAAATGATAGTCTCCACTGCCATGCAAATCATTAAACCCCAACGTATATCATTCTCCATATAATATGTTCACCACCGCAAATCATATCACAAGCTTAATACATTGCAATGTTAGGTTTAGTGCATAGTCGATGCTTGGTCTACGCTAGTCCTAAGTCAAGACACAAAGCATATACATTAAATGTAACATGTAAACCATAGGATTAAATCCTTAACATAATAAGGTTTCCCTAAGCTTAATTCTTAGTGAGCATGGGATATGAAATATGCCATGTTAATAATTAACCCTTATAAAAATCAAAAGGTCTGGTTTTTAAGCCAAGATCATAAACCTGCAATAGAAAACATAGGACCTGTTAATATTGTTAATAAAATAAATGCAGAACGTAAAGTATACTAAGATGTAAATGCTGAAATTTAAATCATAATGACTCTATAAGTAGTATAAAGAAAATTTATCTTTAATACCTAAATTGACGACAACAACACTTACCATGTTATAATTATGAGTCGGTGAGGAACCGTACCAACAAGCAGTAGATTTTTTAGGATCAAAGTTTTAGTGCTATTTAAATAAGATTATGTCGCAAGGAATGATCTGCATATAAAATAAAGAGGTGCCTTAGTTCGAAGAACTAAGTAAGCCTACAAACAAGTAGACACCTTTACCTTTAAGACTATCATGGGAGAACGAGTCCTGCCACTCCACCCACTTTGTTTCCACAAACAACGTTAAGTTTTGACTTTATAAATAAAAAGTAAGACTATGTAGAAAGGATGAAGCATTTAAATCAAGTAGCGAAATATACGCTACAGAGGTATAAACATAAGACTAAGCAGTAAACAACAATACAACATCGTAAATAAAATACATTAATCATAATGACTAAAAGTAAATGATAGAACGTAAGAACATCTTACGAGTAAACAATGGTACATGAAGTGTACGATTTAGTTCCGCAAGTCAATAATGTTCCATCTAGGTAGTTTTTACTAGCCTATAATTGCTATTTTTTTTTTGATTTTTAGGGACATTACAAAATTGCATGCTATCACTAGGGTTGACAAGTTATGATATGGAGCTAGGATTTAGTGACCTCTTTACAAGTTATGATATGGAACTAGAAACACATGTACATGTACAAATTGAAAACCAACTAGGGTTTCATGAACTACAAATTGCATGCTATCACTAGGGTTGATAAGTTATGATATGGAACTAGGGTTTAGTGACCTCTTTACAAGTTATGAGATGGAACTAGAAACACATGTACATGTACAAATTGAAAATTGTACTAAATTGTAACTCCCTATTAAAGAATTGAGTATGGGATCTCGTAAGTGCTAGGGTTTATTGAAAATAATTTAATAAACTTCCGAGTGAAAGCGACTCGAGAAAAATATTGATCTCATCATACTCATTTATAAGTGATTTAATGAAATTTTGAATTTCTGTATTCTCATCAAAGTACCAAAGAACCACCAAGTTATAAGAGGGGAATACAACATGCAAGGATGTTTAGAATTACCTAGCCTAGTAGACATAAACCATCTGCCTACTTGACCTTAATTAAGAAGTGTCATTAAGTCTAGGGATCATGGTATATGACGCCCAAAGAAAAATCTTAACAAGTGTTATATTATTATGTACTTTATACATGGTATGTATAAAGAGATGAATATAATTATAATATTAATGATGAAATATAAATAAAATATCCATCGAATTATTATTTATTATGTAAAGAAAATAAATAGTCCAAAACCTAAAAAGTCTAATTAGGAACTAGTAGAAAGTTCCTAAGTGAAAATATTAATAAATTACCCAAAGTAATTGAAAAGGCTAAAATCAAGAAACCAAGGTTTCTTGATTTAGTTGTCCCTTTGACTGAAAAGTCTGTCTATAAGGATCAAGCCAAGGGAAGGCTTGGGGTTCTGATCTATCATTAGAGGAGTCATTTTCTGGCTATTTTTCTCTGAAGATATTCTCGGGGAACATTTTCCTGGAAGGAAAAAGGAGAACTGATCCAGATCTGATATATGAGATGGGAAACTGTAACTTATGAGCTCTAAGGTACTTGAATGTTCGAGTCCAGCTCGGGGCCATCCAGATTTAAACTAGGAATAGTTTCTGGTCATGGTTGGGCAGAATGTGGTAGTTCCCAAGTGATTTGGTCATAAAAAACAGAGGTCAAATCTGTTTTGAATTGTTAATGCTGGTTATTTGAGTGTGCAGGTTCAACCATTAACAGAGCTTCAATTTATAGGTGTGAAGCCCTAGACTATCTATTCTACTTTCCTAGAATAAATGCTAGCAATTTTATGTAAATGATTATTTTTCATTTCCTAACCCAATGTATATGTTTAACTTTTTAAAACTGCTAGGGTTTGTATCTTAAAGTATTAACCCTAGGCTGTAAGTGATTTACTAAATGAGGTTATCTAGGGTTTATTTATTGGTTTATTTCTGCAAGTTCCATTTATTTGCTAATGTTCATCAATGGTTCTACACCCTAGTTTATTTTATGTAGTAGTACTATTGATAAAACTGGGTTACGTACAAACTAGGTTAGTTTAGACCTACTATTATTTTTCACTTAGTCTCTATATACTCTACTCACATATTCCATTTTTCAGTAGAGACATATTATATATTTAAATATATTAATCTTAGAAGTAGGTTCTAAATACATTTAGGTATAACTTACAATCTATATAACCTAAGGTACTATTTAAAAACTGAACTACTATGTATATATATAAAAATATATAGACATCAAACATATACAAATCAAAATACCATCCATAATAATTCTACATTAAGATCTAAGATAAATAAACCATTAAAAGACCTCTCAAGGTCTGTACATTAAACACCTTCTAAATAGTAAAACATTCCATTAAAAAATACATCATCATAAATAAACAAAAAGAGTAAGCATTGTGACTATCCATTTGGTCCAAGATCAAATCTCTGTTCACATATATAAAATCCACAGTCCTAACTACTAGCATATAATAATCGAATGCATAAATTTTTTAAAGGACCCTCACAACAATTGCTTATAATTTACAGCAAGTAAAACATTTCAAAACAAACTATAAAGAACTCTGTAATTATAAACAAGGGTCACGACTTTGACCCTTGTGGGTATTCAAACCCAAGTCACAGGCCTAAATCAAACAACCATATCATTTATGCTTAACATTAACAAAATAACATAACTCAAAATACATTACATATAATGAATTTAAACACTATATCATACACAAGAATCGATTCATGCATTAAACATATCGAAATCATAATTACAAACCAACCCCAATTCGCATCCATACCAATTTACAAACTCATTACATCAAACCACTAACGGAATCGAACCCTGAGGTTTTTGTTTACATTTAAAATACGGCCACACTATACCTACAATATATGCGAGCTACATTAATAACCACAATAATATTACAATAACCAACCATTAGCTACAACAAGTCATGAGGCCAATGTTTCTGCCCTTGCTCTATAAGCACGGCCTCATCATTAACATCTAAAGTACACAGAGTCTCCTTTAAAAGTATAACTATAGCAATGAAGGCCATCGAGGGCTTTCACCCTGGTCTCACATATAATCCACGTTATTTTCCAAAATAGTGAAATCATAAATAGTAAAACAAACATTTGAAGATATGCGAATCATTCACCTAAGCCATGAATTACCAAATAAAATACACAGTATGGATATAAACAACAAACTAACTCTGTTAACGATTTCACCCCACACGCTAATCAGCAAAGTATAAATAGTAATGAAATCCATTTGGAGCTATCGCAGCCACTAAGGGAAAAGCTCATGCCACCTATGTCGTGGCATTTACCCGTGCTGTCAAGTATTTACAGTAAAGATCCAAATAACATCATTCTACATAGACCTGCAACTATGGAAAAATGCCACTTACAAACCCACCATAACAAACAAATATCACAGTGTAAATTCATCAACAATCACGACAATTGTAATAACCATTACAAGTGTATAAAACAATATATATATCTATATTCCCATTATTTCCAAAGAGTCTTATTTACACAGTCACCATTAAAGACCAAACATGAAGCTTATATTGTCACACCATGGGCTTGGCACCATTACAAGTAATAGTGCCTTCAGCACCTACAAACACCAAGAAAAACTGGGAGTGAGAAGTATGGCAACGATGAGAGCCATGGAACAAAAAGATTACAGACATAAAAACCCAGAACGAAACATACCTTGAATTCTAGAGGTCACCTCCATTTTCCCTACACAGAGCCAAGACCAAACCCTAAATGACAAAACGAAACAACAATTCCATCGTGAGCCTAGCCTAAATTTGGACTACCACGAAAACCAAAGAGCATCGATGGCATAAGCTAGTACCCTTGATTAAAATGAAAAACCCACTTTGCCATGGTTTGATATCATTGCAAAACGATAGTCTCCACTGCCATGCAAATCGTTAAACCCCAACGTATATTATTCTCCATATAATATGTTCACCACCACAAATCATATCACAGGCTTAATACATTGGAATGATATGTTTAGTGCATAGTCCACACTTGGTCTACACTAGTCCTAAGTCAAGACAAAAAGAATATACTTTAAATGTAACATGTAAACCATAGGATTAAATCCATAACATAATAAGGTTTCCCTAAGCTTAATTCTTAGTGAACATGGCATATGAAATATGCCATGTTTATAATTAACCCTTATAAAAATCAAAAGGTCTGGTTTTTAAGCCAAGATCATAAACCTGCAATAGAAAACATAGGACCTGTCAATATTGTTAATAAAATAAATGTAGAACATAAAGTATACTAATATGTAAATGCCGAAATTAAAATCATAATGACTCTATAAGTAGTACAAAGAAACTTTAGCTTTAATACCTAAATTGACGACAACAACACTTACCACATTATAATTTTGAGTCGTAGAGGAACCGTAGCAACAAGCAGTAGGTTTTTTAGGATCAAAGTTTTAGTGCTCTTTAAATAAGACTCCATCGTAAGGAATGATCTACATATAAAATAAAGAGGTGCCTTAGTTCGAAGAACTAAGTAAGCCTACAAACAAGTAAACACCTTTACCTTTAATACTGTCATCTCAAAACGAGTCCTGCCACTCTTCCCACTTTGTTTCCACAAAGAAAGTTAAGTTATGACTTTATAAATAAAAAGTAAGACTCTGCAGAAAGGACGAAGCATTTAAATCAAGTAGTGAAATATACGCTACAGAGGTATAAACATAAGACTAAGCAGTAAACAACAATACGACATCGTAAATAAAATACATTAATCATAATGAATAAAATTAAATTATAGAACGTAAGAATATCTTACGAGTAAAAAATGGTACATGAAGTGTACGATATAGTTCCACAAGTCAATACTGTTCCATCTAGGTAGTTTTCACTAGCGTATAATTTTTTTTTTTTTCAATTTTTGGGGACATTACAAAATTGCATGCTATCACTAGGGTTGACAAGTTATGATATGGAGCTAGAATTTAGTGACCTCTTCACAAGTTATTATATGGAACTAGAAACACGTGTACATGTACAAATTGAAAACCAACTAGGATTTCATGAACTACAAATTGCATGCTATCACCAAGGTTGATAAGTTATGATATGGAACTAGGGTTTAGTGACCTCTTTACAAGTTATGAGATGGAACTAGAAACACATGTACATGTACAAATTGAAAACCAAATAGGGTTTCATGAACTAAAAATTGCATGCTATCACTAGGGTTAAGAATTTATGAGATGGAACTAGGGTTTAGTGACCTCTTTACAAGTTATGAGATGGAACTAGAAACACACGTACATGTACAAATTAAAAACCAACCAGGGTTTCATGAGCTGAAAATTGCATTCTATCACTAGGGTTGACAAGTTATTATATGGAAATAGGGTTTAGTGACCTCTCTACAAGTTATGAGATGGAACTAGAAACACATGTACATGTACAAATTGAAAACCAAGTAGGGTTTCATGAACTACCAATTCGATGCTATCACTAGGGTTGACAAGTTATGATATGGAACTAGGGTTTAGTGACCTCTTTACAAGTTACGAGATGGAACTAGAAACACATGTACATGTACAAAGTGAAAACCAACTAGGGTTTCATGAACTACAAATTGCATGATATCACTAGGGTTGACAAGTTATGATATGGAAATAGGATTTAGTTACCTCTCTAGAGTAAAAATGATATGGAACTAGAAACACATGTACATGTACAAATTGAAAACCAACTAGGGTTTCATGAACTACAAATTTGTAATATCCCAAATTTTGGATCTAACACTTATAGGCATATTCCTATTGATTATGATGATTATCTCGATGTCTTATTTTTATATTGTATCAAAGACTGCATTGCATATGAACATGATGATTTGTTTTATATATTGGGCATAAGCCAATTATTGTTGATATATATATATTTGTTGTGTGTTGGGCGTGGACCCTGAAGCACATGATTGATGAGATGATTTGTGTTGAGTGGGAAGCTCTAGAGCACCTGAGTGATTGATGATTTCTGTTGAGCGGGAAGCTCTGGAGAACTTGAGTGATTGATGATTTCTGTTGAGTGAGGAGTTCTGGAGCACATGATTACTTACCTTTGTGTTGAGTGAGAACCTTTGGAACACATGAAAAGATAATTGGAAGTGTTGGGCATAAGCCCTGAAGCCTTCCATGTTGATATTGAGCATAAGCTCTGGAGCATAGGATACTTAGCCATTGTATCCCTAGGTGTATAGTACAAGTACATCATAGCATTAGTGTTGAGTGAGGAGATATGGAATTGCACTAAATTGTAACTCCCTATTAAAGCATTGAGTATGGGATCTCGTAAGTGCTAGGGTTTATTGAAAATAATTTAATAAAATTCCGAGTGAAAGCAACTCAAGAAAAATATTGATCTCATCATACTTATTTATAAGTGATTTAATGAAATTTTGAATTTCTGTATTCTCATCAAAGTACTAAAGAAATACCAAGTTATATGCGGGGAATCCAACATGCAAGGATGTTTAGAATTACCTAGCCTAGTAGACATAAACCATCTACCTACTTGACCTTAATTAAGAAGTGTCATTAAGTCTAGGGATCATGGTATATTATGCCCAAAGAAAAATCTTAACAAGTGTTATATTATTATGTAGTTTATACATGGTATGTATAAAGAGATGAATATAATTATAATATTAATGATGAAAGATAAATAAAATATCCATCCAATTATTATTTATTATGTAAAGAAAATAAATATTCCAAAACCTAAAAAGTCTAATTAGGAACTAGTAGAAAGTTCCTAAGTGAAAATATTAATAAATTACCCAAAGTAATTGAAAAGGCTTAAATCAAGAAACCAAGGTTTCTTGATTTAGTTGTCCCTTTGACTAAAAAGTATGTCTATAAGGACTCAAGCCACGGAAAGGCTTGGGGTTCTGATCTATCATTAGAGGAGTCATTTTCTAGATGCTTTTCTCTCAAGATATTCTTGGAGAACATTTTCCTGGAAGGAAAAAGTAGAACTGATCCAGATCTGATATACGAGATGGGAAATCGTAACTTATGAGCTCTAAGCTACTTGCATGTTGGAGTCCAGATCCGGGGCGTCCAGATTTAAACCAAGAACGGTTTCGGGTCATGGTTGGGTGGAATATGGTATTTCCCAAGTGATTTGGTCATAAAAAACAGATGTCAAATCTATATTGAATTGTTAATGCTGGTTATTTGAGTGTGCAGGTTCAGCCATTAAGAGAGCTTCAATTTATAGGTGTGAAGCCCTAGACTGTCTATTCTACTTTCCTATAATAAATGCTAGCTATGTTATGTAAATGATTACTTTGCATTTCCTAACCCAATGTATATGTTTAACTGTTTAAAACTGCTAGGGTTTGTATCTTAAAGTATTAACCCTAGGCTGTAAGTGATTTACTAAATGAGGTTATCTAGGGTTTATTTATTGGTTTATTTCAGCAAGTTCCATTTATTTGCTAATGTTCACCAAGTGTTCTACACCCTAGTTTATTTTATGTAGTAGTATTAATGATAAAACTGGGTTATGTACAAACTAGGTTAGTTTAGACCTACTATTATTTTTCACTTAGTCTTTATATACTCTACTCACCTATTCCATTTTTCAGTAGAGACATGTTATATATTTAAATATATTAATCTTAGAAGTAGGTTCTAAATACATTTAGGTATAACTTACAATCTATATAACCTAAGGTACTATTTACAAACCGAACTACTATGTAGATATATAAACATATATAGTCATCAAACATATACAAATCAAAATACCATCCATAAGAATTCTACATTAAGATCTAAGATAAATAAACCATTAAAAGACCTTTCAAGGTTTGTACATTAAATACCTTCTAAATAGTAAAACATTCCGTTAAAAAATACATCACCATAAATAAACGAAAAGAGTAAGCATTGTGACTATCCATTTGGTCCAAGATCAAATCTCAGTTTACATATATAAAATCCACAGTCCTAACTACAAGCATATCATAATCGCATGTATAAATTTTTTAAAGGACCCTCACAAGTATTGCTTATAATTTACACCAAGTAAAACATTTCAAAACAAACTATAAATAACTTTGTAATTATAAACAAGGGTCATGACTTTGACCCCTGTGGGTATTCAAACCCAAGTCGCAGGCCTAAATCAAACAACCATATCATTTATGCTTAATATTAACAAAATAACATAACTTAAAATACATTACATATAACGAATTTGAACACTATATCATACACAAGAATCGATTCATGCATTAAACATATCGAAATCATAATTACAAACCAACCTCAATTCGCATCCATACCAATTTACAAACTCATTACATCAAACCACTAACGGAATCAAACCCTGAGGGTTTTGTTTACATTTAAAATACGGCCACACTATACCTACAACGTATGCGAGCTACATTCATAACCACAATAATATTACAATAACCAACCATTAGCTACAACAAGTCATGAGGCCTATGCTTCTACCCTTGCTCTATAATCACGGCCTCATCATTAACATCTAAAGTATACAGAGTCTCCTTTAAAAGTATAACTATAGCAATGAAGGCCATCGAGAGATTTCAGCCTAGTCTCACATATAATCCACGTTATTTTCCAAACTAGTGAAATCATAAATATTTGAACAAACATTTGAAGATCTGTGAATCATTCACCTAAGCCATGAATTACCAAATAAAATACACAACATGGATATAAACAACAAACTAACTATGTTAACGATTTTACCCCACACGCTAATCAACGAAGTATAAACAGTAATGAAATCCATTTGGAGCTATCGCAGCCACTAAGGGAAAGGCTCATGCCACCTACGGCATGGGCTTTACCCGTGCTGTCAAGTATTTATAGTAAAGATCCAAATAACCTCATTCTACATAGACTTGCAACTATGGAAAAATGCCACTTACAAACCCACCGTAAGAAACAAATAGTGCAGTGTAAATTCATCAACAACCACAAAAATTGTAATAACCATTACAAGTATATAAAACAATATATATATCTATATTCCCATTATTTCCAAAGATTCTTATTTACACAGTCACCATTAAAAACCAAAAACGAAGCTTATACTATCGCACCATGGGCTTGGCACCATTGCAAGCAATAGTGCATTTAGCACCTACAAACACCAAGCGAAACTGGGAGTGATAAGTATGGCAACGATGAGAGCCATGGAACAAACAGATTGCAGACATAAAAACCCAGAATGAAACATACCTTGAATTCTAGAGGTCACCTCCATTTTCCCTAAAGAGAGGCAAGACCAAACCCTAAATGACAAAATGAAACAACAATTCCATCATGAGCCTAGCCTAAATTTGGACTACCACGAAAACCAAGGTGCATCAATGGCATAAGCTGGTACCCTTCATTAAAACCAAAAACCCACTTTTCCATAGTTTGATATAATTGCAAAATGATAGTCTCCACTGCCATGAAAAATCGTTAAACCCCAATGTATATCATTTTCCATACAATATGTTTGCCACCGCAAATCATATCACAGGCTGAATACATTGCAATGTTAGGTTTAGTGCATAGTCCATACTTGGTCTGCGCTTTTCCTAAGTCAAGACACAAAGCATATACATTAAATGTAACATGTAAACCATAGGATTAAATCCTTAACATAATAAGGTTTCCCTAAGCTTAATTCTTCATGAACATGGCATATGAAATATGCGATGTAAATAATTAACCCTTATAAAAATCAAAAGGTTTGGTTTTTAAACCAAGATCATAAACCTGCAATAGAAAACATAGGACCTGTTAATATTGTTAATAAAATAAATGCAGAACGTAAAGTATACTAAGATGTAAACGCTGAAATTTAAATCATAATGAATCTATAAGTAGTACAAAGAAAATTTAGCTTTAATACTGTTATAGAGATTTTTTACCCCTTTAGGTGAATCTCACTTTGTATGGCCTTACCCTGTCCCGCTGCAGACTCTTTAGACCCAATGGAACACATTTTATCCTTTGATGTATCATTGATCATCCCCAAAACTATATAAACTATGATATACACGTATTTTCCCCCGATAACCGCGTACATACGCGGTTTTGACCCCTATAGTCGCGTACATCGGGATGTGTGCATAATCCAAATCCTTTTGGAGCGTTCCTTGACTTGGATCCGACTCATATGACTCTTGGCCTTCCATATACCTTGAGATCGCTCGGATTTGACCCTTCATTATCCCTTGTGAAGCTATATAAGGAACCATTGGTACATTGAAGAGGGGGGAAGATAAGAGAAATTTGAGAGCATCGGAATTATAGTCCATTGTTGCCAGAACTTTATGCTTGAGTCTGCATCCCTTTGTCCCTTGGAGCACTGTTGTGTTCTTCCCAAGCTTTCCCATTGTTAGTAAGCTTGCTATCGAAGTGATGGAGGATTGAGGTGGTGGAGGCCCAAGTTGGGGATTCAGTTTCTCCGGTTCGCAGACGTGCCGTCAGAGGTTGTCACTTGTAATCTCTGATTCTGATTAATAGAAATATCTTTTCCTGTCCAATAATGTGTATTTGAATGAATATTGTTTCCATTGGAATATGTCAAATGCTTTTACATTATTGATTATATATGCTAGAATAGATCTAACACCATGAAATATAGTATGCTTGTATTGTTTACTTGTTGTTGAGGACGTGCTATAACAAGTCAAGCTGAAGATTGGAAAGCTCAACGGGGATCTACTTCAACCGTCCGGAATAAGGTACGAGGTTCGATCCTTTAGTGTTAGATTGTTTATTTCTATTGCATATTGGAGAAGATTGATTTCTGGAGTCTAGCTGTCTGTTTTGGTACCCCAAGCCATAGGAATTTCTCTCCGTAACAGAATTGGCGACTCCACTGGGGAGTTCCTAGTAGTTAACCTTTGGGGATTGGTTTCTTGGCATTCAATGTATTTGAATTTCTCTCTATCTCTTGTTTCGGTGTCGGGACTGGGGGCATGTATGCCTAGTAGAGTCTGATTGGAGTAAAGTCTGTCTCAGTCTGCCTGTTCGCCTTGTTTTATGCACCTTTTTCTTTCTGTACGCGGGTTTATTGCTTACAGTCGTGTATGCACGCGGGTTTCTATAGGATTTCCATGTATACACGCGGATTTACTGTGAACAGTCACGTATACCTTGGTTTTTACCTTGTTTTGGAAGATAGTGGGTTGCTGGGTGAATGCTGTTAGTTGCTGAGTCTCCTTTGGAACTGCCTGGGTCTGTTTTGTATATTATTGACTTGCCCTTTGTTTCTCCTTGTTTTTGGGTTGCATTTTATAGTATGTTTGTCCATTGACACTCCCCTTTATTGGTTTGGCCTTGACCTACTTTTTACCACTGCCTTCTCTATGTATGCGGATTTTTGGTTAAAATTCGCATACATACGCAGCTGTTTTTTATACAGTCACGTACATCCTCCCTTTTGGTGAGTCTGATGTTGTGGGAAGTTGCTGGGTGGGTTGTGAGTGTGGTTGGGTCTTCCTTGGGTCTGAAGTTGTCTGTTGGATGCCTCTTTTGTGACCAGAAACTGTTCGTGCCGTGCACAAGTATTATGTCTGAACTGGCATATAGGTTAGGATTTCACATCCGCTTGCACTGATGCATTGCCTTATGACCATTCCATATTATCCTTAGGTACGAACCCACTCTATTATGTCGCGGAACCTTCTTGCTACTATAGAAGTGCCATGATATGAGTGGTAGAGCCTCACCTTACATGGGTACCCTAGTTAGCGCCTTATTTGCATTTGGTGCCCATGCCGATGTTTCTCCTTTTTAGGGTGTGGGAGTCCGTTGTATAGTATTGCCATGACATTTAGCTAGAGCATCATACTCCTCTTGATCTTATGCTGGCCATATTCCCCCTGGACTCCCCTTGTATCAAGTTGTGGATGCATTTTCATGAGCTTTGCCTGTCTTATTGAGCTTTATGCCGGCTCCCCTGACATTGCGTTTCAGCCTTATAGCCCGAGCTTGTCTCATGTCTAGCCATGCAGAGCCATTTCGTATATCTTTTGCAACTTGACTTACCCTTTTACCGGGAGGGGATCTGCCCCCGAGTGTCGATATCCTACACATGTTTCCTTGCATTGAGCATAGGTATGTTCCACTGCTTGGAACTAGTTTGTTTTCCCTGATGACACTCGTCTCCTCCTAGTTTGTAACTATAAAGCTAGTTTATTCTTTTTTCAAGCTTTTCAAATAACTGAAAAAGACCAAAAAAATTAAAAAACCAAAAAGCCGGACGGGAAAAGATGTTATCTTTGGCAGCTGTCGAGTCGTGTCACCTTCGAACAGAGCACTGTATATCACATCCGTTGGTTGGGTTATAGTTTGACTTTAGGAGCCGTACTCGTTATCTGAGTTTTATCTCCACTGACTGGTTATGCTTCCAGTCCCTATGGAGCCTTTATTGATGCCTCCTGCATCATAGAGATGTCCCAGTTTGTATATCGAGTCTTTGCTGCCTTCATTCAGTCACCATACGCCATTATGCTCTTGTTCGAAGGAAGTTGAAACCTGACTCGGCCATTCCTCAGTTATCTTCACTTTGCATGTCGGCCATTCCCGGTATAGTTACTGGTTCGTGCACCTTATGATCGAGTTCTTCCATATCATACAGCCTTGCTGAGTACCTTGTGTTGGATGATGGGGGATGCCTTAATGCCCTCCTTCCAGCGGATTTCATCCCATCGACTTCAGATCATTTATTCTGGGATT
>LPNX010116238.1:393522-493371 GCA_001517045.1 Pseudotsuga menziesii
GGAGCATCTGTTATAGAGATTTTTTACCCCTCTAGGTGAATCTCACTTTGTATGGCCTTACCATGTCCCGCTGCAGACTCTTTAGACCCAATGGACCACATTTTATCCTTTGATGTATCATTGATCATCCCCAAAACTATATAAACTATGATATACGCGTATTTTCCCCCGATAACCGCGTACATACGCGGGTTTGACCCCTATAGTCACGTACATCGGGATGTGTGCATAATCCAAATCCTTTTGGAGCGTTCCTTGACTTGGATCCGACTCATATGACTCTTGGCCTTCCATATACCTTGAGATTGCTCAGATTTGACCCTTCATTATCCCTTGTGAAGCTATATAAGGAACCATTGGTACATTGAAGAGGGGGGAAGATAAGAGAAATTTGAGAGCATCGGAATTATAGTCCATTGTTGCCAGAACTTTATGCTTGAGTCTACATCCCTTTGTCCGTTGGAGCACTGTTGTGTTCTTCCCAAGCTTGCCCATTGTTAGTAAGCTTGCTATCAAAGTGATGGAGGATTGAGGTGGTGGAGGCCCAAGTGGGGGATTCAGTTTCTCCGGTTCGCAGACGTGCCGTCAGAGGTTGTCACTTGTAATCTCTGATTCTGATTAATAGAAATATCTTTTCCTGTCCAATAATGTGTATTTGAATGAATATTGTTTCCATTGGAATATGTCAAATGCTTTTACATTATTGATTATATATGCTAGAATAGATCTAACACCATGAAATATAGTATGCTTGTATTGTTTACTTGTTGTTGAGGACGTGCTATAACAATTCAAGCTGAAGATTGGAAAGCTCAACGGGGATCTACTTCAACCGTCCGGAATAAGGTACGAGGTTCGATCCTTTAGTGTTAGATTGTTTATTTCTATTGCATATTGGAGAAGATTGATTTCTGGAGTCTAGCTGTCTATTGTGGTACCCCAAGCCATAGGAATTTCTCTCCGTAACAAATACCTAAATTGACGACAACAACACTTACCACGTTATAATTCTGAGTCGGTGAGGAACCGTAGCAACAAGCAGTAGGATTTCTAGGATCAAATTTTCAGTGCTCTTTAAATAAGAATCTGTCGCAAGGAATGATCTGCATATAAAATAAAGAGGTGCCTTAGTTCGAAGAACTAAGTAAGCCTACAAACAAGTAAACACCTTTACCTTTAAGACCGTCATGGGAGAACGAGTCCTGCCACTCCGCCCACTTTGTTTCCACAAACAAAGTTAAGTTATGACTTTATAAATAAAAAGTAACACTATGCAGAAAGGACGAAGCATTTAAATCAAGTAGCAAAATATACGCTATAGAGGTATAAACATAAGACTAAGCAGTAAACAACAATACGACATCGTAAATAAAATACATTAATCATAATGACTAAAAGTAAATGATAGAACGTAAGAAAATCTTACGAGTAAACAATGGTACATGAAGTGTACGATATAGTTCCGCAAGTCAATAATTTTCCATCTAGGTAGTTTTTAATAGCCTATAATTTTATTTTTTTTCGATTTTTGGGGACATTACAAAATTGGATGCTATCACTAGGGTTGACAAGTTATGAGATGGAGCTAAGATTTAGTGACCTCTTTACAAGTTATGATATGGAACTAGAAACACATGTACATGTACAAATTGAAAACCAACTAGGATTTCATGAACTACAAATTGCATGCTATCACTAGGGTTGATAAGTTATGATATGGAAGTAGGGTTTAGTGACCTCTTTACAAGTTATGAGATGGAACTAGAAACACATGTACATGTACAAATTGAAAACCAACTACGGCTTCATGAACTAAAAATTGCATGCTATCACTAGGGTTGAGAATTTATGAGATGGAACTAGGGTTTAGTGACCTCTTTACAAGTTATGAGATGGAACTAGAAACACACGTACATGTACAAATTAAAAACCAACCAGGGTTTCATGAAATACAAATTGCATTGTATCACTAGGGTTGACAAGTTATGATATGGAACTAGAAACACATGTACATGTACAAATTGAAAACCCACTAGGGTTTCATGAACTACAAATTGCATGCTATCACTAGGGTTGACAAGTTATGATATGGAACTAGGGTTTAGTGTCCTCTTTACAAGTTACGAGATGGAACTAGAAACACATGTACATGTACAAATTGAAAACCAACTAGGGTTTCATGAACTACAAATTGCATGCTATCACGAGGGTCGAGAAGTTATGATATAGAACTAGGGTTTAGTGACCTCTTTACAAGTTATGAGATGGAACTAGAAACACATCTACATGTACAAATTGAAAAACAAGTAGGGTTTCATGAACTACAAATTGCATCCTATCACTAGGGTTGACCAGTTATGATATGGAACTAGGGTTTAGTGACCTCTTTACAAGTTATGAGATGGAACTAGAAACAGATGTACATGTACAAATTGAAAACAAACTAGGGTTTCATGAACTACCAATTGCATGCTATCACTAGGGTTGACAAGTGATGATATGGAACTAGGGTTTAGTGTCCTCTTTACAAGTTACGAGATGGAACTAGAAACACATGTACATGTACAAATTGAAAACCAACTAGGGTTTCATGAACTACAAATTGCATGCTACCACGAGGGTCGACAAGTTATGATATAGAACTAGGGTTTAGTGGCCTCTTTACAAGTTATGAGATGGAACTAGAAACACATGTACATGTACAAATTGAAAAATAAGTAGGGTTTCATGAACTACAAATTGCATGCTATCACTAGGGTTGACAAGTTATGATATGGAACTAGGGTTTAGTGACCTCTTTATAAGTTATGAGATGGAACTAGAAACACATGTACCTGTACAAATTGAAAACAAACTAGGGTTTCATGAACTACAAAATGCATGCTATCACTAGAGTTGACAAGTTATGATATGTAACTAGGGTTTAGTGACCTATTTACAAGTTATGAGATGGAAATAGAAACACATGTACATGTACAAATTGAAAACCAACTAGGGTTACATGAATTACAAATTGCATGCTATCAGTAGGGTTGGGAAGTTATGAGAGGAAACTAGGGTTTAGTGACCTCTTTACACGTTATGAGATGGAACTAGAAACACATGTACATGTACAAATTGAAAACCAGCTAGGGTTTCATGAACTACAAATTGCATGCTATCACTAGGGTTGACAAGTTATGATATGGAATGAGGGTTTTATATGGTATATCAGTATGGTATGGTATGTTAGTATCGTAGGGTATGATATTGTATATTAGTATGTTAGTATGGCATGATGTTAGTAACATACGGTATTGTAGGGTATGATGTTAGTATTGTAGGGTATGGAATGGTATATTAGTATGGTATGGTATATTAGTATTGTAAGCTATGGTATGATATATTAGTATGGTATGGTATGTTAGTATGGTATGATGTTAGTATCTTAGGGTATTGCAGGGTACGATATAGTGTGGTATGGTATGTTAGTATCGTCGGGTATGATATTGTATATTGTTATGTTAGTATGGTATGTTATGTTAGTATCATAGGGTATTGTAGGGTATGATTTTAGTATTGTAGGGTATGGTATGGAATAGTTGACATGCATGCATGACTTAGAAGTAGAAACACATGTATGATGTTATGATGTTAGTTGTATGGCTACGATTTTATGATGTTAGTGTATGTAATTTAGGTAGTGTATGGTATTGTTATGATGTTAAAAAATTGAGGATAGCCATAATGTTAAAACATTGATGATAGTTAAATTTAAGTAGTTGTACGGTATGGTTATGGTTATGGTGTCTAGTGATTATCTCCCATGACTTACTTAATTGTTACTTGATCTTAGTTTGATGAGTCATAAATTATTCCTTTTAGTATTGGAAATTCATACTATCACAGAGGTGAACCACACATATCATAATATCACATAGGCAAACCACACATATCATATTCCAAAATCAATTCAACCATATATGTATAAATTTGAACCTTGCTTTATATTATATATGTATACAAATAACGTTACAACAATTGGGATGCCAGATGGCCATAATACAAAATAGTGTATAAAATTGTACATCTGTGTGTATACCAAAAAAATGTTACATGTATGTACCCCCCCTATACATATATTCTATTTATACCCCCTTTCACTGCCATCGTCAATGTCTTCTAAGAAGTCTAGATTTCTCTTTCAGCTGCTCAGTGGTGATCCCCAACGTTCAACAAGAGGGAAAGGTTGCATTAGCGGAGACTGTAGAAAAACCAAAATTTGTAAGTTAGTTTGTGAACCTATAAAAATTCTATGTAAATTTGTTAAAATTCCAAACCAATATAAAAAATTTACTTATTGTACATGAGTAAGTAATGGTGGGTCATGGTGCCTCACTAGCAGTGAACCCGATTGGGTGCTCTTCAAGCACCACTTGCTCACTATCAAGATGCATAAAAATATATATATATATGCCAATGTCAACAAATCTATGGGTGTAAGAAAAACATACTTGCATGTACAAATAAAACTATATTACATGGACGGATAATGACTTTTTCAAAGAAATGGAGACATACATGTACATTGGGGGGGGGGGAGATGGGTGAGAAATGACCCTGATTGGGTGCTCTTATATAACCACTCACTCACTATCAAACTGCATAAAATAATTTATATGTGAATGTGAGCATATCAATTGGGGCAATAAGGAAAAATATACTTGTATGTACAAAAAGCAATATAAGCAATAATTTCTATATATAAATATACCCGGGGGATGTGAGGAGGTGTGTAACCAGTCGGTCAAACAACTGTCAACGGGATAAAAAGGATTTATACATGCATTAGAGAAGAAGGTTGCTTGTTGGACAACATCATCAAAAACACGTTCCTACGTACAAAAGGATCAAGATACAATTAGAAAATTTCAAAAAATTAAAAAAGTACATGTTGAATCATTAAAATAATAGTTAAAAGAAAGCGATGCATAAATGTACCACCTGGCTCGTCAGAGGTGACTCACCGATTTGATTCTCTTCACGAACCAGTGCCTCACTAGAATACTACATAAAGTAACATATGTCAATTTCAGATAATAAAAAAAATGAGACATATATACTACATGGACGGAAAATGATGTTTTCAAAGAAAGAAAAACATAAATGTACCTGGTGGCGGCGGGGGCGGGGGGGGGGGGGGGGNAGTAACATATGTCAATGTCAGATAATACAAAGAAAACAAGACATGTACAACATGGACGAAAATGATTTTTTCAAAGAAAGCGAAACATACATGTACCTGGGGGCAGAGGGGAGAGGTGGGTCACCCATCAAGATATCATGCTACGTAACAAAATATAAAGATACAATTAGAAAAATTCTAAAAATTAAAAGCATGAATGCTGAATTATTAAAAGCATACTTAAAAACATATTTAAAATAATACCTCAGTCTGGGAATCTTCCTCTACATGAGAGCGAGTAGGATGGGATTCAAAAAACTCATCCTGCTCACCCTGCATAAAAAATATTGTATCCATAATAGGATTTATTGAATGTTACAATCTCTACTATAAATAAGTAAACAATGATGACAAATTAAAAAATATATTTCTTACAGCTAATGGTGAAGAACCAAACCCATACGCAACATTGACTGCTGCATCAATATTCTCAACATCAATCGACAGACTATGCGAATCTGGGGTGTCATGGGACACCAGTTGTATATTTTTTCACATAATTTGTTAGATAATTAAATAGAAATAAATTAAAAAACAATTGAAAATTGTGATATAAAACAAAATATGATATGAAAATAATGAGTCTTACTTACATATCGAAGTAATCCATCGTCCTGAAACTTTGAAGCAGGGCCATAGAATATTCATCCACACGTTGTGAAAGGGTGTGGAGTAACATGATTCTTTGAACGCTCTGCACCTCCAGTGCAATCTGTAGATGGATCCTTACTGTGTGATGGGCCGACATCAGAAGTGCCAACCCCTTGGCCTACATTTCCTTGGACAGAAGTCCCATATTGAAGCAATGTATCTGCCAAGTTGAATAAGGCCTCCTGTGTATCATCAATCACAAGACCTGCAGGAGGATATACCCGAGGGGGTTTTTGTTTGAATGGAGGGCGTGGGACATGGTTAGGATCAGTCCTGTCCCCTTCCCTATATTGGGGAATCCCATGAACCACACCCTGGCCCATCTAAAATATCTAAATAGTTTGAATGTTTCCATAGGATGAAATATTGCATTCAACTTCCTGAGGAAATAAAATGGGATGTCCCTATTTGCATGAGGGTCTTCATTGAATACCATATACCAGTGATCCATCCAATTTGATTGAATATTTGGTTTCATGCACCAGTCTATGGAAATGTGTGCTCGAGTAGTGGGTGGAACCAATCAGGTGCTAGGGTCCCAGAATAATGAAAACAATTTGTCTTTTGTAATATTTAGGTTTTTTATGTCTTTATAACTCAAACCATCTGAATAGTACTGACTCATGGATTCTCTGTACGAGCTAATGTTTTACAGATCTCCTCAGGAATTGGAAATTATGTTTGTTATGGTGTACAGTGCCTCAGCTAAATATTGTCTCAAATGATCCCCCCCTCTAAAAGATGAGCTAAGGCATCTCAATGCACTCAAATGAGCTATAATCTGTGAATTCCGGTCTTGTTCCCCCTCTGTGTTTGGGTTTGTGTCTGTGTTTGGGTTTGTGTTTGTGTTTGGTTCATTTTAAACAGTATCTTAAACATTCATGTTATTTGTTAAAATTAAAACAACAAATTACAAATTCTTTTAATATATCATTCTTTGAGTTAATTCAAATTTTTTTTATTACATTCATTTTAAGTTTTTAACAAATATAAAAACTATGAAATTAACAAAAGAAAACAAATATTTAATACAACTGTGGATGATATGAGTAATTACCTTCCATTGGAGCCATGCCACCTCGACATCCACCTCCAAAGCCACCTCCAAACGCTCTAATTTAAACCACTAGTGAGATATTTTGCCATCTTGAGATTGCTCACTGTACAAATAACAAATTGAGGCTTGTGACCTCTATTTTTTTTTTGGTTTTGCATACTGCATATTCGATATATCACATATGCGATATGTAAAACTTTAAAAATGCACATGCGATATATCACATATGCAACATCAGGTAACTAACCTTGCAGAAGTGTCTGGGCTCACGTTTTCTGAACGGAGCATCAATAATGCATATGTGTTGTGGATTTACATTGCAGAAGTGCATTTTCGATTGCTAAAGTGGCACTAAAAGGTGGAACCAACTTCGTGCGAGCACCCAAGTGTCTCTCCACTCTATGTCGATCTGTGTATTGTTTTTGTTGATTTTAAGAAACCTACAAGTTATATTTCAAAACCTTCAAAATCTCTTGAATTTCTTCACTATAATCCTTAAATTTTGAGGCTCTACTATCACCAAAGACGTGGTCAATAAAAGTGGATGCATCATAACCATAAACTAATTTGAAATGAGACATTCCAATGGACATATGAAAAGTAGTATTATAGAAAAACTCACCCAAATGAAACCATTTGATCCATGCCATTTGTTTCCAACTAACATAGTTCCTCAAGTATCCCTCCCACCATTGATTCACCCTCTCAGTTTGGCCATGAATTTTTGGATTATAGCTTGTGTAAGGATTCAAATTTCTCCCCACCATTTTGAAGAGTTCTTTCCAAAATGCACTAAAAAATACGCTCCCACATTACTCTTTCCCTTAACATATTCAATATCAAAATAATATTCTTGAATCTTACTCACCCACTTTTGATACCTTTTATTTAGATCCTTTTGAGTGAGGAAGTACCTTAAGATGTTAATGTCATCCTTGACAACAAACTTGTTTTCCAACAAGTATTGCCTAAACTTGATCAAATAATGCATGATGGATAATATTTATTTGTAATAAATAGAGTTAACCTTCTCATGTGGTTGTAGTTTCCCACTCTCAAAAGATATTCGGTGTTTTCCTTGCTTTAGGACTGCTTCACTTCCCTCCCCTGATGCATCACACTCCAAGACATATGGTTTAGAAAAATTAGGCAATGCAAGAATAAGACAATTTATCATTACCTCTTTTATTATTTGGAAATACTTTTAAGCATCTTTATGCCATTTGAAAGCATCAATCTTTTTCAAATAAGTAATAGGTGAAGTGAGTTGGGAGAAAGTCCTCACAAATTCTCTAAAGTAGGTACAAATCCCAATGAATCGTCTCAATTCAATGATATTTTTGAAACTATACCATTCTATAATGGCTTTTATTTTTTCCAAGTACACTTTCAAACAATATTTACCAATGATGTGTACAAGATACAATAGTTTTGACAGCTTAGCAAACAAACATTGATCGTGCATAATTTTTAATACCACTTCTAGATGATGCAAGTGTTCCTTCCATGTTTTATTGTAAATAAGAATGAGATCAAAGAAAACTAGCACAAACTTATGAAGTTTCTTCTGGAATATATTGTTCATGCATGATTGAAATGTGGTAGGATCATTTGTCAATTCAAACGTACGCAATAAACCCAACGTGACCATAGAGATATCTGAAAGCAGTCTTTGGTATGCCTACCTCTCTAATTTGAATATGGTGATAACTAGATCTAAGTTCAATATTTGAGAATAACTTTTCTCCATGGAGACAATGCATGAGCTCATCAATCCTTGGGATGGGATATCTATTCTTCACTATTTTCTTTTTCAATGTTCTAAAATCAATCATCATCCTCAAGTTTCCATCCGTTTTCTTTACCATAACAACTGAAGAAGCATAAGGGCATGGACCAGACCTTATGAGACCCAATTCCAAAAGTTCTTCAATGGCATCCTTAATATCATCTCGAATCCTTTTGGGGTTCCTATAGAGCTTCATTTTGATAGGTTGGGTTCCTATATATATCTAAATGGCATGCTCCACCCCTCTATCTCCTTAGGATACTTGGAAACCTTCAAGTGAGGCTTATAAGATGTAATCAAACATTCAACAACGCATTCAATGCCGCAATTTCTCAAGATAGAACTCATCCTATGAGAGGACACTACTTGATTTGGGTAAGTGTGCATCCCTCTCAACAACATGGGTTTCCCATCCAAAATTTTGAACCTGATTTTAGGTGCTTGATAGTTCATTATATCTTCTCCTAAAGAATATAACCATTAGAATCCAAAAACCACATTTTTATCAGTCACATTCAATACATAGAAGTTGTTAGTAATAGTATGATTTCCTATAGTAACTTGGAGCTTTGGGATCCATTTGGTACAATTCATAGAAATGTTACCTAGAATGATGATAGTGAAACCATCAAAAGTTTCTATTTGTAGATTTCTCCTCTCCACTAAGGCTTCATCTATGAATTTATGAGTGGCTCCTCCATCCACTAGGACCGTAACCTTTTGTCCTTGTATGTTACCCTTGAGTTTAAGGGTGTGAAATCTAGGCACACCTGAAAGTACTACAATGTGTCCTATATCAGGAGTGGGTTTCTCTTCTTCTACTATTTCATACCCCTCTTATTGCATTGTAAGTTTTACTTATTCCTCCACTCCATATTCCTCATCTTCATAAAATACTTCAATGTAGTGTGCCTTCCCTTTACAACACCTATCTCTCGAAACCCAATGTTGTTGACATGTGAAGAACAATATTTTTTTTTGAGTTATTCTTTTCTTGGCCCTTCCTTATTCTCCTTAAAAAAAGAGTCAAATTTCAATGGTTTCCTCCCTTCATTGAATTTGGAAGGAAAATTAGTCTTAGGGCATTATTTGCTTTTTGGAAACACATTCTGCAAGTCTCTTCTCAAATTCAAGGAATCCTTCAATGTAGCTAGCTTGTGGGATTTCATGAGCCCTTTCCAATGTTATAACAATGCTTTAGTAAATAGTTAAACCAACCTAACCATAGAAACATTAGAAACCATTAGTGGGAGATTTTCAAATTCTAACATATATGCTTCCAGGGTCTAAACTTGGTTTAATTGTGCCAATTATTTGAAAGGAATTTCATGGTAGTTCCTATCAAATATCTCTATTAAGTCATTTGAGAAACCCTCATAGGATGAAATATGATCATGTCCCAAGGTTCTAAGACCATGGAACCACCAATCATTCGCTTCTCCTTCAAGAGGTAGAATGGTCATTTTCAGTGCATATTCTTCAACCATAGGATTCAACTGGAAATACACAACTAGTTTTTGTAGCCAAGCATTATGTTGAAACAAACCCGTCGACAAGGGTTCACTCTCTGTTGACACCCAAAATAGAACGATCTCCCTTAGATCCGACCTAGAGTGGTTTTACCTCATTCGGAAACAACTACAGAGAATATAAACTCTCACCCGAGATGTTCGAGGGAGAACTCTCAGAACCAAGTTTCTACAGTAAGGAGGATGGCACCCCTACTGTGAACTCAACACAACATTACTTAACAGATCTAAACATCAAGTTTATATATTAACATAATCATATTTAGTGGATCATATTAATGTACTTAGATCACAATAGAGACATCAAAGCATAAAAAAATCGACCAAGATACCATCATTCATAGCATATAGACATCACATCATTCACATATAAACATCGCATTCACATTTAGATAGCAGAAAACATGAAAACATAAAGATGAAAAAAGATGCAATGTTTCTTTCCAATCTCCATCGTATCATATTAATCTTTGCAACAAAACACATGTTCCCAAAAAATTTCTTCAATTCATCTCTTACACAGGTTTGATCCCCATATTATCAACAGATCAAAAGATATCCCCAAGATAAAAAAGACAAGAATCCAAGAAGAATACTTAACATTTGCAATCCTAAATCTATTTATAGGCTTGCGACTTCACATTGGTGGTCCACTTAAGTCAACTTCTTAACTACTTGTAACACAATCTACAAAAGGATGACCACAATCCACATATGTGGTCAAAATATAAAAAATATGACCAAAATACATAAAATATAGTTAATTCACCTTTCGCAACATATTCCATCTTGAGGAACCTCTTTGACTTTATGCAACATCTGTGATGCTGCGTAGCTAACTATCCTGAAAACTACTTGCTAACATGACCCCAAAACAATCTTGTGGCTCTCACTCGAGCCACTTTAGCTGGAAATGGTGTAACCGTTGATATTCAACTTGAAATATTTGTACTGTTGGATGATCTCCTTGATATTCTCGCTAACATTGCAGCTTTCTGTCACTTCTCCCTCTAATGGGTGCTTAGTGATATTTGCAGTGGCATCCCTTTGGCCATCCTAAACTTCTTGCATCATTGAAACTTCCTTCACGTAGAGATGTGCAACAATATATTGGAATTAATCCAACTATAATGTGTGTATGATGTGCACCTTTGTTGATGCTCCCTTGCCTTTGCAACTTGCTATTGTAAGCCCTTAAACTCCACTATGTTCATGATTTATACAACAGGAGGCATCATTTTGAGCGATGTCTTTAGTGTGGAAAACTGTCCCTCTTCTTCTTGCAACTACGTTGTAAGTTTCTCCAACTATGCATCTTTGAGTATACTTCCACAAAATTGTCGAGGAACATCAGTGACTCTCTTTTCTTCTTTCTCCATTTCCTCAATCCACGTTGCAAATTCCTCAATGGTGCATTTCCTTTCCAGATCCTACTCCGGTGGTGTGCCTGGATTTACCAAGTCATGTAGATATTTGTTGTCGTGCTTCAATTGTGCAATTATGAACCCAAGCCACTCTTCTTTTTCCTTTGCGTCCATGTCCTCAGTGATTTCTAACACTTGTTGACATGCAACAGAAACTTCATTCTCTAAGTGCACCCTGCTATCCCNGACCCCAAGCCACTCTTCTTTTTCCTTTGCGTCCATGTCCTCAGTGATTTCTAACACTTGTTGACATGCAACAGAAACTTCATTCTCTAAGTGCACCCTGCTATCCCAAAGTTGCACTTTCTCCATTATCAGTTGATATTGCTTTTTTTTTAGCGCCACAATCTCCTTTATTTCTTTAGCCTCATTCTCCTAGGACCTCGAGAGGTGGTTGCCAATTATTTGCTCCCTATCCTCCAACTCTTGATTGGAAACCCTCTGCAACTGTACTGATGTCTGGGTCGACAGTTCATTGATGTCTAGTGAAAGGTCCTGAAATTGTTGAAGTGAAGCATTGATGTGCTCACTATTGGTCTCGATCGCATGCAGTGAAATTTGAACAATCCTAATCTGCTTCCCAGTGCTGATAGAACCAGCCTTCTGCAAAGTGGTTGCCTCTGGTACCTTGTTTAATACTGCATCAACTAATGAATCAAGGGGAGTGTTTACCTCACCAAGTCCATCGGTCTCCTACTTCTTCATCTACTCTTCTGTCACATTATACGTTGTTGTAATTGCCACAATGATACGCTTCAATTGTTCTTCACTCACTGGTGTTGTCTCTTCTTCATGAGTGATTCCTCGAATATCCACTCTTCTTCTGAATCAGTGGGGATTCGTGTCAACACTTCATTTGAGTCACGGTCACTTTGTGGGTCTGACAGAGGATCCATCGGTGCATTAGTTGGTGGAAACATCGATAATTCCTTGACACTAACAGGTTCATGCCAGTCCATGGGCAAATCATCAACAATGGCCTCTAGCTCAGCATCAGAAAGCATGTATGTTGTAGGAAACCATTACTTCTCCGGGTCTCTTCGCACATGCACTTGAATGGCATGAAAAAAAATAAAAATCGAAAAATGAGTTGGTATTTCGCCACTGCCTCCTTTGATAGTCGTGAAACCTTCCTCACTACACCCTGCAACTCCTCCCAATAATAAAAGAATTGAATGGAGCAGTCCTTTTTCTGTTCAGCTTCCTTCACATACCATAGATTCTGGTAGCGCGCTCCCTTGCAAACCTTGGTAGCTTCTACGTCCATACCTTGATAATATTGAGGATGCATCCAAGAAACATGCGTAATTAAAATAAGTAGCGAGCTATAAGTGAATGGTTGATGCCCCTGCTAAAGTGCTAGGACATCATTTTTCAATAGGTTCATTAAGAACAAATACTAGTTCATCTACACCCCCTGTGCACACTAATCGGCACATGTAATGACCCCCAAAATGTAGTGGTTGGGTTTGTTCTTTATAACTATCTTGCTGGCCAAAAATCATGCTGTTATGCATACATCCTTGTCATTTATTCTATCAACAACGTATTCCTACCTATCGCGCTACAATTTGTACCATCTATTTAGTTTTTCCTCCATCTTCTTGTCGTTTTCCTTCCCCCGAAAATACTATAATGGGTCGGGCCCCTCCTTGGGAAGCCCTGTGATATTTGAAATGAGTGAAATGGTGACTACGACCAGTTGGTCCAACCACTGAAAACCTCCATGGAAGCACACCAAGAGATGATTCACACATACATTTTCTTCTATCAATCGGCCAAAATGTGGCATGTTGATGAGACATAATAGCCCCGATATCTCCATCCCCTGCGCCTAGTCATATAGAATGCGCACTACTAGGCCACCACCTACCTGTGTCATAGGTACATATGGATCTGTAGTGATATCTATCGATGCGAGCATATCATGATCCCCATACCTCATTCTCATAATCGAGGGAACGTTATCCATGGTGCATACCATTCCCTGTGGTATGCCATTGTGCCCCATGCCTCTTCTTCAGAACTTATGATGAACCCACTAGCATGATTTCTACCTCTTGCTCGATGGGCACCCCAACAATTGGTGGATCTCTCCTGCTTGAACTCTCAACGACCCACACAAGTTCCCACAAGTTCTCAACGGGGCACCTCAACCTTACTCTTCTCTACAACTCTAATTTGCAACACAACTTACTTCAACAGCTCTACAACTCAGTCAGCAACTCAATTTTTCACAATGGTGAATTCTGACCGTGTCCTTCCTCTTCTTATAGCATCACGTCAATCGCTCAATCATTATGAACTAATCATCACGATTTATTTAATCATTTTGACCAAATAATGCATTAATCACCCGAATCCGCCATCGATCCTGCCGATCTAATAGTCAGATATTCCATTAATATGCGTCTCGTCCATTAATACATATTCCTTTTTTCATACTAAATGCAGATCTCTGTAGTGCTAGTAAGATCTGCCATTAATACAAACTCATTTTTTCATACTAAATTTATACCTTTGTAGTGCGAGTCCTTTTCATACTGGAGGCTTTCACATTGTCATTCATTTTTAATATTGGATGCATATATCTACAATTCCAATCCTTTTTAACACTATATTACTTCACAATGTCAGTCCTTTTTCATACCGAACTGAGATCTATAGTGCCGGTCCTTTTTCATACTTGATTCCTTCGCAGGGTTAATCCTTTTTCATACTGAATGTGGATCTTTGCAATGTCAGCCCTATTTAATACTGGATGCAATCCTAGCTCCAACTAGGACTTCATCATCTACAGTGTCATTCCTTTTTCATACTGGATGTAGACCTATCTCCAACTAGGACTTCAACAACTACAAATCCAATTCTTTTTCATAATAGATGTAGGCCTAACTCCAACCAAGACTTATCACTTCCTTTTGTGATGGACATCGATCTGCATCACTCTAAGCTTACCCCTATAGTATTCCAACTTCACTCTTAGCATAGTCTTGGTCAAGACATCGACTATATTCTTGTCTCTTACAACCTACTAGAGCTTCACTAGTCCTCTATGCACCATATCTTGAATATAGTGCTATCGAACCTCGATGTCCTTTGATACGCAATTCATCTCTAACTCAACATTGAATGATCCCACATGTAACTTCTAAGACCAGAGTACCTCACAACTTGTTGAACAAGATTCAATATACTATGCCTTGGATATACTCAGTTCTACACTTGTCTACTTCTTGTTGCACCAATAAATTATGCAAGACCTCAATCTGAAGTAGCACCCTTATTTGCCCTTCCTACCTGTAGCACCACTATCTCAAGTGGAGTCAACATATCCCTATAGGAATATCCTCTAATATTCTGCATATTTGAGGCCATACTCAATCATACCCTCTAGGAACCTTCGTACATTCTTTTCCATAACCATGTAAACATGTGTCATCTCCACCATGTATTGGCACAGAGTGTTCTCTGCAAAGAATATATTTGACCTCAGGTTCGTCATAAATGAACAAATGATCTATGTGTATACTGTGTCATCAACTATCTCTAAAGTAGGATCACATAAAAAATTCAAGTTCAATGCCAAAGGTGTAGCCTCTCAATAGAACATATTGTATCTCTGCAGCATCTTGGATAAGGAAAATAGCCTCTGAATTCCCAAGTTCACCTTCTCTTGTATGTGTTCACCTCTTAAGGTGGATCTACCAGTCTCTATGGCTCAATCATATCATGATTCTCATATTTTTCTGAATCTCTTTATTCCATCACAATGTCTCTGACCCTGGGAGATTCAGGTTCCTATTCATGTGCTTTGTTGTAGTGAATCTTCTTTGAGTGTTACAGTTGAACAACCATCACTTTTTCGATGGAACAAGCCTCATCATTATTCTCTTGTAGGTGATTGCATATGATACTTCCTACAAGTCAAATTCAGTTGCATGATTAGAAACATTTCCTTTTTTTTTCAAAACATATTAATAATAACAAATTCTTATACATAAAGACATATGTCACCCAATCATGCAACTATTTTATCCAATAAAACATTCATCCATATGGTAAATTTCTAGATGTCTTACATCTGTACTAGAACATTGCTAAGAATGTGCATTTTTCCCAATATGTCAGCAAAGAGGTTTCATAAAATCCACAATGGAATGGTGTACAACACCATAGGCTACTTACCCATAACATGCATAGTAGTATATTGTTCATGAATGAAAACATTCTGACATGTAAACAGTAGGAACATAAATACGTAAACATTGTCATTTAAGTACTAGATATATGCAAAATAAAAATTTAAACACTTACATTTGTTTGTTTGGTCTGTGGATTCCCACTTGATCCTTATCTATTTAAGTCTCTAACAGTGTTTTTTCTCCATTATCTTATTTTGAGGACCTATGTGTGTCTTTTTCATGATTGACAATGTTGAGAAACTCTTTTGCACCATAGATCACATGGGATTGTGTATTGGTTATGAATGTCCCTTAATATTTATTCACAATTGCATCCCTTCTTATATAAATAAGAGGTTCTTCTTCAAATTAGGTTCATAAAGTATGATCTTCATCATTATGGATTGAATCCTTAAAGTACAAATTCCTCGTCACTTAAGCAAACTTCTTTCATTCTTTTCCTTTCTAGTTCATCCTCTTCTGCAATATGATTGTTGGCGAATCCCACCAACAAATATTCTTCGACTGGGGTTCCCACTCCGTCGACACCTCGCAGCGCAATCTCCCTGAGCACCGGCCCAGATAGGTTTCACCCTGCCCAGCAATGTGTGTGAAGCAGACGAGGTTTCACCCGAGGCGTTCAAGGGAGAGCTATCAGAATCGAATTTTCGATAGTGGGAGAGGAGGATATGGGGATCCAATGGAGGGACACCATAATTTATGCGATCATTATACATTATCAAAATATAGCAGCATTATTCATGGAGCATCAAAGTGCATCAACCAGTTATAGAAACATAGATTACAAACCAACAGATCGCATAGCAGGAAGAAACTGAATCACATCTATATCATGTCATTTTAAGAAAATAGTCGTAGCATCATCACAGATCTATAACACAGACAAGAATTGAGCCATACTCATCACATCATATATTAATCTTGCACAAATATGCCACATTACACAATCCTTCTCCAAAACTAGAGACTGCATACATCAGGAAAAAGCTGAGATAAAATCACATTCAAGCCAAAAATGTCTCCATGAAACAGATCGCACTAGATCTTATCCCTTACTATCACGCATGCGATCACATACGATTGTTCACAACTGTTCACACATCACATCCAACTCTCCCTTGATTCCTGAAAATGGATCTATGAATAGGCTTATGCCTTTATATCAAGGGTCCACTAATAACTGACTTCTAACTGCTACTAACCTATTACAACAAAACTGGGTCAAAATATACATAAAATATTCAAAAAGTGGTTATCTTCCCGCTTATCACGCCAATCTTCCCTTGTGCGGTACCGCATGAGCTTGCGCAGCTGCCGCGACGCTGCGTAACTCACTTGCCCCAAAACCCTTTCCAACAATGATCATGATGCCTCTTATTGTTTATGCTCTTGGTAGATACTTTGTTTCTCTAACAATTTGTTGCAAAGTGACATTTCTCATCACATGTAAAACATTTGATATTGGAGCAGCAATTTTGAGGTCTACGATTCTTCTTTAATTTTTAGGGCCTTATATGAGGGTGATCCTCCCTCTTCCTTCTATTCTTCTTTGCATGTGTTGTTAGGTATTGATCATCATCAACTTCTATCTTTTGTTCTCTTGACTCTAATCAGGATTCTTCTTTAGTGCATTCTTCCCATATTGTTACCACCTAAGTTGTACTTAGTGGTTTTTTATCAAGTGAGCCTGGTGAACCGGACAAGGATAACTTGTTCAGACTTCAGAGGACCTATGGAAGTACTTCTGGGAAGTGCTTGTTATACTATATCACATGTTCATACCCCATGAGAGAGTTGTAATAAATGTTCTACCATGATAGTGTCTGTAAAAGACTCGGTCTCTTAGACTTTATTTGTCAATCCGATGAGCCCATGGCATTTTTTCCCTTGGTTATTATTGGTTGTTGAACAAACGACTGTTAATTTCGGAGTTTTTCACTCCATACCTCCAAAGTTGGGGTGGTCGGCTTGGAATTTAGGTCTATTGAGGTTATTAGATTCTATGTGTCAATGTATAAGCATGTTAGACATCATATTTGAGTCATATGAACATGTCTAAGTCCCCCTAGGTGTTTTTCAATTTTTCAATTTTTCAGTTTTTTTAGTGTTTTTTATTAAAATTTAATTTTTCCAAAACTTAGGCTATTTTTTAATAGTTTAATTGGAAAAATTGATTTTGTAATAAAAGTGGGCCAAATAATCGGTTTCAGTCATGTAGGTGCTCATTTTCAAGCTAAGAGCACCATGTAAACCCATCGATCCACTATTTCCTAAGTTTTGAGTGATCTTCCATCACTCAGGTCAGAAATCCCCAAAAATCAATTATTGATTATTTTAATTAATAAATTGATGAATAATGGAGCAAACATAGAATCATAGATCAATGGATTCTCAGCCGATTTGATTGAAACCAGTTAGATCTGAACCAGATTGACTGGATCTGACAAATCCTTGACTGAAGGAGGTGATCAAATCAGATCCAGAGTTGATCTTCAGCATCCTTTATGGGGAATTTCTCCCTCCCTCTCTCCTCAACATGTTTTGGCTCATCTGGATGAGTTTTGGTGGATGCTTCAGTCAACAGGTTGAAGTGTCAGTCAGATCAGCTCTCCGATTGACAATTGCACTCAGTGAGACTCAGATCTGGCTCAATTAGACACAGATCAAGCATTGATGGACTCTCCATCAGCATATTTGGTCTATCTCCTTGGGATTTGCGCCCCCCCTGGGCTGGATGTCCTGTATTTTGTATATATCCAGGCACAACCTCCTCTTCCAAAAGAGTTAGAATTGGGATTGAGGTGCTGCTACTATTGTATTGTTGTTAGTCTTCATTTGAAATAAAGAAAATCTTTGGAGGCCAGACGGTGTTGTGCCATTACATGTGTGGATGATTATTGCCATTATTTTACTGAGGTAACCCGTATCTGTTTTCATTTCTTGCTAGTTGCTTGTAGATCTGTGGTTAAGATTGGTAATTAGATTATTACAATATTGATAGGAAAGGTGTTGTTCAATAAGTTTATTGACTGTCACTCTCCTTTGATGGATGTTTAGAGATCTAGATTTAGCATGTCCTATAAGCTTATATGCATGTTATCTTGAATCTCTTTGTATGTACTAATCGGATCTCACAGGTTTCTTGGCAAGTTCTTTGATTTCAGCTGAGTTGTAGGTTCATAATTTGGAGAGGATGTTGATCTAGCTTTCTTCTTCATTCTCTTCAAAACATTTCAAAGGCATATTCCCTCGACATTCCACCTGAAAGCTCTACTACGGATCTTCAAGGAAACCATCATTTCTTTCCTCCTCTTCCTCCCTCAAAATCAACACTTCACCCGGTTACTTTGTTCAGTTCATAGATTTGATTTCATTTGGATATGTTTTATAAAAGTAAAATATACATAGATATGATATTTCATAGCCTATAGTCTAGATATTGCACTCAAAAAAGTTTCATAAGCATTCTAGATCTAGCTTTAGGGAAATCATCTTTTTGCATGAAATTTAAAGAAAACTTGTAGATCACATGCATTAGATTTCCTTTCACTGTTATAAAATTTAATATTCTGCAATATCAGTGCGATTTCATTGGATTCACAAAAAACAAGCCAAGATCCCAAGGAAATCTTGCTTTCCTTGGTTCCCTTTCATTTCTTTTAGCTAGTCTTAACTTCATTTTTTTTGAGATAAGGTAGGCTGATCCAAAGGTACTATTAAAGTTCTTTTGGGAATTTGTTATTATAACATTATCACTGTATTTTAGAATTTATAACAGAAAATAAAGGAATCTTCTGTCCGAAGTAGCCTCAGGAGCGTTCAAATCCCCCCAGGGGTCTCCCTTTTCACTAAAAACTCAAATTTTTTTCAAAGTTGTAAAGTCTTGGTTTCAGCCTGTATAAGGACCAAGAAGTTTCTGATAATTTCAGCTAACTGATTTTGTAACCAATAATAAATAAAATCATTTTTGGAATAGGCTCTTTCGAGCCCATTCCCCATCCCCCCTGGGGGGATTTGCGTCTGTGTTTTTTCGTCGCTTTCTGCTTTTTTTTTTTAACTAGTATTGATCTAATTTGCAGGTTAGTATACGTGATTCTATTATTAATTTCATATTCCACTTTTTGTATTTCAAAGTAATCATAATACTTACCCCACGATTTCCCGATTGACCCAAAAGGGGAAAGAGATTCGTGGTAGGATTAATTAAGAAACTAGAACTATGTATATGTTTGATTTTTTCTATCATTTGTTTATCAGCAAATTCAAAATTAACCCCTCCTCGATTCCCCGATTGAGATCCACTGGGATCGAAAGAGGTTCTTGGAGGCTTTTCTTTTAAACAAGAACATCCGGTTTAAAACTTACTAAAATTGACAAGACTCCAGTGTGTATGCTCTGCACTTGGCTGCGGTTCATCTGATCAGTCAAGCTATATCAAAAGCACTTGGGTGACTAGAATTATTAGGACTCACTCTCCCTAATTGACAAACCATTAGGTGAAAATCCAACACCTAGATCAAACCTCTACGGTGGCAAAATACCCAAAGGAAGCGGGAACTTCTGAAAAGTGACCTCGAGGTGCCGATCTCTATCACACCCTAACGGGTGCGTTACGAACAAGAGCCCCAGAGACTCCATTTCATCCCACATATTCCTTGTGGGTAGCCCTGAAGGTTTAGTTTTGGACATACTCCAAGTACTCTCGAGTATATCTGGAGTACCCCCTTAGCCTAATTTTAATCAATTCACACTGCAATTTTAACTTAAAATATACCAAGAAGCAATCGCAAAACATTCACTCCAAGCACATACAAGAATATTGATTCTATTTTTGACTCCATTCTAAGGCACTGGTTAATTTCTTGCTTTATATATATATTGTGTCTCAGTATTGTGCTTTCATGTGTTCATCTTTTACATCTTGCCATCTTTGATCATCTATAGTTAAATTGTAAACTCCTAAATAACTCATTCAGTTTAACATCACCACACTAAGTAATTATCCTTACTAACACAATAGGGTCTACCCCCCTTGGCTTCGTTAGGAGTTGAGCCTAAACGGAGGAGTCAAGAACAAGGTGACAGCCTTGACTCGAGACTTTCCCCCAAGGACACACCGAGTGGGTTGAAGATTTATGCCACGTGACCCAGGTGTGTGAAAGGCAGCAACACATTTTGGCACCGTTGCCGGGGATAAATATTTTTATTCCTAAGTACGACTTTTGTTTTCTTCCTTTTTGTTTTTTCTTTGTTTGATGAATACTTAGAGTAGATCTTTAATTTTCATCTCGCGACTCCACTGACTTTTTCCCAGTTTTATTTTTACAAAGAAAAGAAAAAAATAATTTTTGTGAAAAGATTTATAAAATGCTTATTTTTCTTTTTCACACGGTGACTCCATTGAAGGGCTAAAACCCTGTTATCTCATAAACTTGTGAAGTTTTGTTGTGTGTAGATGAGCCCATGCGACATTTTAAAACCTTTAAAACTCATCACTTGACAACTCCACCTTTTAAGTACAAGTTTTAATCATTATATCAAATGGATACTATTTTGGATGAATTAAAGGAGAAATATGGTGCCCAGTTAACCTTAATGTTTCAACCTATCAATTTCTCAAACATCCCTGGTTTTCCTAACTATTGTGATGGTTTGGGGGATGCATATAACTGGCTTCCACCATTTCATGGAGATTATGGTGACTCGGCCATTTAGCATGTCAAGTCTTTCCTTCAGTTGATTGTTGACTTCAATATTCTTTATGAAGACCATATGATGGAAATGTTTGCTAGTACTTTTCGGGGTGAGGCTTGTTTTTGGTTCTATCAGGGCCTTCCTAATAGATCTATAAATTCTGTTCCAAACTTACTTTGGATGTTTTTAGAGCAGTGGCATGATGGTAGGGGTAGTATGAATGGTCTAGAAAAGTTCATTGAAAAGATCTGTACTTTCTACCTATCTGGGACAGAGTATCACAAGGAAACATATGATGGACCTTTTTCCATGATACAAAGTATTGAGGACTTGGAATCACTTCTTGAACATTTAAGTAAAGAGGAAGTCCATTATATTCCCATCAAAAAGAATCCTAGAAGTTATTTAAGAAAGGAAGAAATTAAGCGTCTTCTTAAAGAATATGAGGTATCTCCCAATACACAGCAAGATTCTGAGGAAGGGAAAATCCAAGATGATCATATTGAAGAGCTTTAGGAGGAGCCCATGATGGAACACATTGTTGAAGACTCTCCTCATGTCACCATAGCTGAAGACATTGAATATTTGGTGTATTCTCAAGTGTGTTGCAATACTGATACCTTTCCAGAAAGCCCTCCAGATAAATCCATTGAGAAACACATACCAAGTGATCCCATTGAATATGTCCAAAAAATTTCCTTGATTGAAGATAATATTGAAGATCCTCTTCATGATATCATAACAAAATCCTATAAAGAAACCTATGATAAGATCACTATAGTGTGTGGTGACACTAGACCTTGTTCTCCTCATGTTGATGAAGGTTTGGAAAGTTTATTTCCTTGTAACATTTTATCTAAAGAATATTGTTATGAATACAAGGAAGACATGGATAGGCAGGAGCATGATGCCATGGATGAAGAGTCCCCCACATATGACATGGATGGGAGTGATGAATATTGGAGTTTCATAGATAATCCAACTTGTGAAAATCTTATGGAAAATCCCATCCATGATATGTCCAACGATGGGAGTGTCTATTCAAAAATTTGTGGAAGTCCAATCTACGATACATCCATAGAGGGGAGCATAGACCTGAATGCCTGGGAAAACCTTAGTATGGAAGAGGAAAATTCAGAGTTTTCACGTGATCATTCAAAGTCATACCATGTAGAGCTGCACAAGGGTATCAGTAATGAAGACATTGAGAAATAGTATTGTGAAAAGTCAGATGTGATGCAATCGGTGGAAAATCATTCTTAGCCATCTTTTTCACATATAGAGGTTCCTTATGATTTGGAGCTACTTGGGGCTTGTGCAACGAGTTATCATTTTATAAGACCTGGTGATCAGTATGATGATGTAGTCAGTCTACCACATCATTTTGATTGGTATATCAGTCCTATCCAGTCATGGATAGAAGCAGTCTGCATGAGCACATACAAGTTTGGAAAGAATTTTTATGACATTGTTCATGCCTATGATCTCCCATCCATCCCACCCATCCTGAATCATCATGCAGGGTTTCATTTTATGAATATCCTTACTTTGGATGGTAACCAAAAACAAGGATTTTTTTTTATGTTAATAAAATGCTTAGGTGGTTACATTAGATTTCTGATTACACTTAACCCTTTTTATATCATGCTTCGAGTAGGAAAATAAGCTCCTTGAAAGAGAGCATTTACTTTATGCATTTCTACTTAGCTATAATAAAACTTTGCTTCTTTTAGTTAGTTACATTCATTTTGTTTAAATAAATCAGCTTAATGGTTCATTTGGTTTTTTATAAAACTTGTGCTACTGAGGTTTTTCTTGTCAAGTTGAGATTTTTTTACAGGGTATATCAACTAGAGATTCTGGTGTTCTCCTATCCTCTCCTTGCCTCAAAGACCAGATCGAGCACACATCCCATAGTTGGAGCTAGAATGTTACCACCTAAGTTGTACTTAGTGGTTTTTTAAAAAGTGAGCTTGGTGGACCGGACAAGGATAACTTGTTCAGACTTCAGAGGACCTATGGAAGTACTTCTGGGAAGTGCTTGTTATACTATATCACATGTTCATACCCCATGAGAGAGTTGTAATAAATGTTCTACCATGATAGTGTCTGTAAAAGACTTGGTCTCTTAGACTTTATTTGTCAATCCGATGAGCCCATGGCATTTTTTCCCTTGGTTATTATTGGTTGTTGAACAAACGACTGTTAATTTCGGAGTTTTTCACTCCATACCTCCAAAGTTGGGGTGGTCGGCTTGGAATTTAGGTCTATTGAGGTTATTAGATTCTATGTGTCAATGTATAAGCATGTTAGACATCATATTTGAGTCATATGAACATGTCTAAGTCCCCCTAGGTGTTTTTCAATTTTTCAATTTTTCAGTTTTTTTAGTGTTTTTTATTAAAATTTAATTTTTCCAAAACTTAGGCTATTTTTTAATAGTTTAATTGGAAAAATTGATTTTGTAATAAAAGTGGGCCAAATAATCAGTTTCAGTCATGTAGGTGCTCATTTTCAAGCTAAGAGCACCATGTAAACCCATGGACCCACTATTTCCTAAGTTTTGAGTGATCTTCCATCACTCAGGTCAGAAAGCCCCAAAAATCAATTATTAATTATTTTAAATAATAAATTGATGAATAATGGAGCAAATCCAAAATCAATAAATCAGTGGATTCTCAGCCGATTTGATTCAAATCAGTCAGATCCGAAGCAGATTGACTGGATCTGACAAATCCTTCACTGAAGGAGGTGATCAAATCAGATCCAGAGTTGATCTTCAGCATCGTTTATGGGGAATTTCACCCTCCCTCTCTCCTCAACATGTTTTGGCTCATCTGGATGAGTTTTGGTGGATGCTTCATTCAACAGGTCGAGGTGTCAGTCAGATCAGCTTTCTGATTGAAAATTGCACTCAGTGCGACTCATATCTAGCTCAGTTAGACACAGATCAGGCATTGATGGACTCTCCATCAGTATATTTCATCTATCTCCTTGGGATTTGCGACCCCCCTGGGCTGGATGTCCTATATTTTGTATATATCTAGGCACAAACTACTCTTCCAAAAGAGTTAGAATTGGGATTGAGGTGCTGCTGCTATTGTACTATTGTTAGTCTTCATTTGAAATAAAGAAAAGCTTTGGAGGCCAGACGGTGTTGTGCCATTACATGTGTGGATGATTATTGCCATTATTTTATTGAGGTAACCTGTATCTGTTTTCATTTCTTGCTAGTTGCTTGTAGATCTGTGGTTAAGATTGGTAATTAGATTATTACAATATTGATAGGAAAGGTGTTGTTCAATAAGTTTATTGACTATCACTCTCCTTTGATGCATGTTTAGAGATCTAGATTTAGCATGTCCTATAAGCTTATATGCATGTTATCTTGAATCTCTTTGTATGTACTAATCGGATCTCACAAGTTTCTTGGCAAGTTCTCTGATTTTAGCTGAGTTGCAGGTTCATACTTTGGAGAGGATGTTGATCTAGCTTGCTTCTTCATTCTCTTCAAAACATTTCAAAGGCATAGTCCCTCGACATTCCACCTGAAATCTCTACTGCAGATCTTCAAGGAAACCCGCATTTCTTTCCTTCTCTTCCTCCCTCAAAATCAACACTTCACCCGGTTACTTTGTTCAGCTCATAGCTTTGATTTCATTTGGATCTATTTCATCAAAGTAAAATATACATAGATCTGATATTTCATAGCCTATATTCTAGATCTTGCACTCAAAAAAGTTTCATAAGCATTCTAGATCTAGCTTTAGGGAAATCATCTTTTTGCATGAATTTTAAAGAAAACTTGTAGATCACGTGCATTAGATTTCCTTTCTCTGCTATAAAATTTAATATTCTGCAATATCAGTGTACTTTAATTGGCTGCACAAACAGCAAGCCAAGATCCCAAGGAAATCTTGCTTTCCTTGGTTCCCTTTCGTTTGTTTTAGCTAGTCTTAACTTCATTTTTTCTGAGACAAGGTAGGCTGATCCAAAGGTACTCTTAAAGTGCTTTTGGGTGTTTTTTATTCTAACATGCTCACTGTATTTTAGCAGGTCTAACAGAAAATAAAGGAATCTGCTGTCCGAAGTAGCCTCAGGAGCGTTCAAATCCCCCGAGGGGTCTCCCTTTTCACTAAAAACTCAATTTTTTTTCAAAGTTATAAAATATTGGTTTCAGCCTGTATAAGGACCAAGAATTTTCTGATAATTTTATCTCACTGATTCTGTAACCAATAATAAATAAAATCATTTTTGGAATAGGCTCTTTCGAGCCCATTCCCCATCCCCCCTGGGGGGATTTGCGTCGGTGTCCTTTTCGTCGCTTTCTGCTTATTTATTTTTTTTAACTAGTATTGATATAATTTTCAAGGTAGTATACTTGATGCTATTATTAATTTCATATTCCACTTTTTGTATTTCAAATTAATCATAATACTTACCCCACGATTTCCTGATTGACCCGAAAGGGGAAAGAGATTCGTGGTAGGATTAATTAAGAAACTAGAACTATGTATCTGTTTGATTTTTTCTATCATTTGTTTATCAGCAAATTTAAAATTAACCCCTCCTTGATTCCCCAATTGAGATCCACAGGGATCGAAAGAGGTTCTTGGAGGCTTTTCTTTTAAACAAGAACATCCAGTTTAAAACTTACTAAAATTGACAAGACTCCAGTGTGTATGCTATGCACTTGGCTGTGGTTTGTTCGATCAGTCAAGCTGTATCAAAAGCACTTGGGTGACTAGCATAATTAGGACTCACTCTCCCCAATTGAAAAACCATCAGGTGAAAATCCAACACCTAGATCAAACCTCTACGTGGAAAAATACCCAAAGGAAGCGGGAACTTCTCAAAAGTGACCTCGGGGTGCCGATCTCTGTCACACCCTAATGGTTGCGTTACGAAAAATAGCCCCGGAGACTCCATTTCAGCCCACATATTCCTTGTGGGTAGCCGTGAAGGTTTAGTTTTGGACATACTCCAAATACTCTCGGGTATATCCGGAGTCCCCCCTTAGCCTAATTTTAATCAATTCACATTGCAATTTTAACTTAAAATATACCAAGAGGCAATCGCAAAACATTCACTCCAAGCACATACAAGCATATTGATTCTATTTTTGACTCCATTCTAAGGCACCGGTTAATTTCTTGCTTTATATATATATTGTGTCTCAGTATTGTGCTTTCGTGTGTTCATCTTTTACATCTTGCCATCTTTGATTATCTATAGTTAAATTGTAAACTCCTAAATAACTCATTCAGTTTAACATCACCACACTAAGTAATTATCCTTAGTAACATAATAGGGTCTACCCCCCTTGGCTTCGTTAGAATTTGAGGCTAAACGGAGGAGTAAAGAACAAGGTGATAGCCTTGACTCGAGACTTGCCCCCAAGGACACACCGAGTGGCTTGAAGATTTCTGCCACGTGACCCAAGTGTGTGAAAGGAGGAAACACATACTATGTTGAACTTGATTATATTTTTTCTAGAACATATCCCTTGAATGAATGAGTCCCATGATATTGGGATACCATTCAAGGTGGTCATCAAAAATCTCTCCTTCTTCAACATTTACTTCAAGGGCCTCTAATTTCTTCTTGATTTGAGAAAGCCTAGTGAAGTAGGACTGAATGGTTTCTGAGTGTTGAATATTCACATTCTTGAGTTGATTCCTAAAGGTCATCTTTTGGTTCATGTTCTTCCCTTCGAATGGTTTGATTAAATCATCAAACATCTTCTTCGAGGTATTCAATGATGATACATGAGGGATGAGATGATATTTGATTTAGTATGAAATTATCTTGTTGGATTTTATCATGTTCTTATTGTGAGTATCCTTGGCATCATCTCCCTTTGGTTCTGTAATCTCTGCGGTCACATATTTGTCCAAATAATTCTCTTCTAGGATAAGAGAGACTCTATATTTCCATGTTTGGAGTTTTTCATCTACTTTAAGCTTGTCCTCAAGGTTAGTGTTATTCATCATTTTGATATGAGAACCTCAAATGGAAATAGCAAAGAAATAAATCTTACCAATTTGAGATGCCCAAGTAGCTCCATGGTTTGGTTGACCTAGGGTTCCATAGAGAAACCCTAACTTTTCTCTTTTGGAATCTTGAAAGTATTCCTGGATAGAAATATGTTCCTCCTTGAGGTGAGTTGTCTAGTGAGGTCCATTTCCAAAAAAATTGAAGGGAAACTCCAAAAAACATGATTCCCTAGTTTCTTTTCGTGGTGTCCCACGATAAAAATTGAAACTTTTATGATTTGGATTATTTCTCCACCAAAATATGTGCCTCCTTGAAGCAAGTCATCCTAGCCCTCTTTTCTGGAAATTTTGTGGAGAAAATTGCTAGAACTTGGAATCCCTAGTTTCCGCAACTGCACAGTGCCTTCTTTTAGGGTGGCTGTAATTCTATGTTAGAGTTTGCAATTTAATTAAAATATATTAGATATTTAATCTAATATAATAGGATCATTGAAAGATATACAAACAAAACATAAAGAAATATACAAATATGTTATCCTTGAAAACCACAAGGGAGAAAACCTAGCAACTTCTTTTGTATAGATTCGTGAGTTAGTACATTGTCAGGTCGACATAGAAAACTCAAATATAATATGTCTTCGGTTTCTTCTTATTCTTCTTCACTAGTGAACCTATATTCTTATCTCTTGGAGAAAACTTGCTTTATATTGAAGTGTGTACAAATCAAGGAGGGAGCCTTCCTATTTATATTCGTTATTTGTGTGACCTTTTGGTCCAATAGGGCCTACTTTTGGATCATCCTAGATCGACCTTTCCTAGGGAGACTCAAAAATATATTTTATACATATATTTTTGGGGACTATTTCCCACACTTACAATGGAGGTTTTACCTCAACTCTTACTTGAGAAATTACATTAATGGCATCTCCAATCAAAGTGAAAACATCCATGAAAGGAGGTATAATAAAAGTACAACAAATAATAATAATAATAATAATACAAATAATACAATGAAGAATATCTTTTAAAGTTACATTATCAACAACAAAAAGTGATTATCACATCATTCTACGTGAGGCAATGAGAAACAACATGTCCTCGAGTGATATGTAAGAGTAGGGATTCCCATCGATGAGTTACCTACAACATTGGAGAACGAGACGAATATGCAAGAACTAGATAAACTAAAATATGCGTGGAGAAGAAATGGAAAAGGAAGAAGAATGGAAAGAATGAAAGGAATGGCATGGAGAGCAAGAAAGTAGGCATGGAAAAGTGAGAGGATAAAGCAATGGATGGTGATGGTGTATTCAACATGAAGACACTTGAAAAACAAATTGATGGAGTATTTTGCATGTAAATGGGAATATGGTTTTAAGACCTTGTAAGGCATGCATACCCATGGTATGTTACTGGTAAATTCGGGAGATAGACCTAGGTGGTAGGATGTGTCTGTAGATTTCCTCGGTAAAACTTTAAGGGGGGTTGGTCATTACTCCAAATCAAGTTTAAAGGGGGATTGTTAGGGTTAACCTTGACTCAGCAATGAGTTAATGATGGTCTAGGTCTAGCACATTATTTCTTGTAGACCGTGGTATTGCATGTAAGGAAGTGTTTATAAGGGTTAATGAGTCTCCATTGTAAAGTGTATTGGAGGTGAGTGGTGACTAGCTCACTTAGATCGGTTTTCCTGTTTTGGCTAGGTTAATGAACAACTTCATTGGTGCTAGTTTTTCCATGCATGGAATTTTCCAAGGTAAATGGTTGTGTCTATGTGAATGTTGCTTTTAATGTTTATTTCTCACATATTATTGTTATATTTTATTGCTAGTAATTCCTAATACAAGTGATCTTATTTTTCATGCTAGACTTTTTAACTCATTTACTTATCCAAAATGGCCTTTTCCAAATGGAAAGGGAGTGCAAATGAAGTGAACTTGTTGGGATCAAACCCCCGTGTATACACATAAGTGTTATAATGTGGCGTCTAGCCATAACTAATAAATAAATTTTTATACTAATAATTAAATATAGATTATTTTATGGGGTTTCTTTTTTCTCAAATAAAACTACATAAAACAATTCTTTAATGATTTTTTGCATTTCCCAATTAGTGTCCACTATAAACTCATCAACTCTAATTATAATCCTTAATTTGATAAAAACATTAAGTAAAACACATAAAAAAGTTTAACTTAAAAAAACCATCAAACCCTTTACACTAAGCTCAAAATACTATAACCCTCAAGTTAACCCATCAAACTACTGATTATAAAATTCCACCTCTATATAAAACTCAAAACACTATATCTCTCAAGTTAACCAACTAAACTATCCATTATAAAATATCACTTCTTCATTATTTCCGTAGTTCCTTGAATATTTCCTTCCCTATTTACACAACTTTTTTGCCTGGTTCCTTCTATAGTCTTCCATGGTAAAAAATTGAGACTTCTCTAATATGGAATCTCTCCTCATCAAAATATGCACCTCCTTGACGCGAGTTATCCTAACCCTCTTTTCTGGAAATTTTGTGGAGAAAATTTCTAGAACTTGGAAGCCCTAGTTTCCGCAACTGCAAAGTTCCTTTTTTCAACGTGGCTCTAATACCATGTTAGAGTTTGTAGTTTAATTCGAATATATTAAATATTTAATCTAATGTACTAGGATCACTAAAATATAGACAAGAACAACATAAATAAAGACACAAAGATTTTATCCTTAGAAACTACAAGGGAGAAAACATAACAACTTCTTATGTATAGATTCGTCACTCAGTACAATGTTAGGTCGAGATATAAAACTCAAGGATAAGATGTCTTCAACTACTATTTCTTCTTATTCACCATTGAATTTGTCCTCTTCTCTCTTAAAGAGAACTTTCTTTATCTTGCAGTGTGTACAAATGAGGGAGGGCGCCTCCCTATTTATATTCCTTGGTTGTGTGACATTTTGGTCCAACAGGGCCGACTTTTGGACCATACTGGCCCGACCTATTGTAGGGAGACTCAAAAATACATTTTATACATATTATTTTGGGGACTATTTCCTATACTTACAAATAAGGTTTTACCTCGACTCTAACATGACCAATTACATTAATGACATATCCAGCCGGAGGTAAAACATCCCTGAAATGAGGTAAAATAAAAGTAAAACAAATAATAATAATAATAATACAAATAATACAATGAAGAATGTCTTCCGAAGTTACATTATCAACAATAAAAGTGATTCTCATAGATCATTCTATACAAGGAGTTGAGAAACAACGTGGCTAAAGGAGATAATGGTGGTGATATATTAGACTAGGGTGCCCCATCGATGAGTCACCTACAACATTGGATAAAGTGATGAATGTGCAAGAACTATATGAACTAAAATGTGTGTGGACAAGCAATGGAAAAGAAATAAGGATGGAAATAATGCAAGGCATGTCATGGTGAGCAAGAAAGCAATCATGGAAAAGTGAGAGGATGAAGCAATGGAAGGTGATGGTGTAGTCAAGATGAAGAAACATGGAAAAAAATAAAATAATGGAGTAGTTTGGATGTAAAATACATATGGATATAAGACCTGGTAAGCCATGCATACCCATGGTAAGTCAGCGGTAAAGTTGGGAGATATAACTAGGTGATAGGGGGTGTATGTCGACTTCCTCTGTAAAAAATTAATGTGGGATGGTTCCTTGACTCGGGAATGATTCAATGATGGTTTTGGTCTAGCACACGATTTGGGCACATGGTTTATTGTAGCCCATGGTATTGCATATAAAGACGTCTTTATAAAGCTTAATGAGTCTCCATTGTAAAGTGGCGTCGAGGTGAGTGGTGACTAGGTCACATGGCCCAGTTGTTATATTTTATTTCTTTTAATTCCTAATACAAGTGATCTTAGTTTTCATTCAATACTTTTTAAAGAAAAAATTTACTAGCTGGTGGAGGTTCTTTAGCTTGGGAATGTTGTAATTCGAAATACCTTGAGACTAGGGTGCTACAAAGCCATAGTTGTAGGAATGATAATCAGATTAAATCTTGAACCCATAAGGTGGTACATAAGGTGGTATATAAGGTGGTACATACTATGCCAATGCATAAGGAGGCACATAACCTTCTGACATTATGGTGTGGGAAGACTCAGGAACAACATGGATAGTGGTAGTAATCCAACCCAAAGGACCATGTGAGTTATGGGGAGGATGCGTCATTAGAAACACATTTGAAGGAACATGTGTGAAAGACAATGTAGCATATGATTGAATATAACTTTTGTTTCAAGCGTTCACATGTCTAGGGCCAATACCTATAATGGGGACACTAGTGTTAGGCCTAGGTAATGAGTGTGAAGATCGTCCCACTACAAGAGTGGAAGGCGCAATATGACCACCACCAAAGCTATCTGAATGGAAAGGAATAATAGTGTCCCCAACCATAGCACCAGGTTCAACAACCAATCCAACATTTAATGACAAAATCGTCCCCAAAACATCTATCATGACAAATTTAAATGGTCCAGTGCTAGAGGGTATCAAATAAGTCTCACCACTTGACCTATGTGAAGAAGATCGACAATTTTTGTTTCAATAATTTGGAAATTGTGATATCACATTATATGGCGTCCCAACCTCAAAGTGATCAGGTTCTTCTAGAGTCCCATATAAAATCTTGGGTATGTCACCCCCTTAGGAGGGGTAGAGAAGAGGGATGCTCTAGGATCTTAGATGTATGACTCATAGTGAGATCAGTGTGTGAATTAAAGTGAGTATCAATCCACCCGAACTATCTAGTTCTCTTCTATGAAGGAAGAGGAGATGTAGAAGGAGGAAGACCCACTAAACGTCGATAACAACAAAATTCTACTCCTGGATCCATGATGACTCAACAAAAGGAAAAATACTCAAACTAATTATGAAACCTAGAGAAATCTAGCACACACAAAGCACACTCCCAAGAAAATATACAGGGAAAATGCAAGAAACCCAAGGGGAGGATAAGTGAACTCCTGAGTTCAGCATGTATGTATCTCCTAGGAGAGGCTTGAGACTCCCATACACTACACACAAAGGTGTGTAACCAATTATATTGGCCCTCATCTTCAACGTGTAAATCCACTGTACTGTCTGACCCCTACCTGTTGAGGACACTCACAACATAACCTTTGTAAGTACCCCCTGCAAATCCTAGGTAAGGAAACTAAGGTCACCCCAATATAAACAATTCTTAGAAGGATAGTCACATGAGGGATTTACAGTATGGATAGTGTAGGAAATCCCTAAGGTCAAAAGCACCAACCAATATCTCAAAAACCCTATATATGAATAAGATCTTGGAAATATCTATGGCCCTCATAGAAAATGGCCATGGGTTATCTTAACCAAAATCATGTACGATGCCTCGTTCTTAACTCCTGTGTAAGAGGATCCTCCTGAGAACACTAATTATACCAAGTATTTTACTCTCTCACTTGAACAAACACCTACTTGTTTTCTTTAGTAGTCTTGGAGAATTTACTCACAATGAATTATTCCAAGACTCTAAAACCTAAACTTGTTGATGTACCCTATCAAATCAAAATGTGTAATTCATTTTAAATTAAGCGTTGATTTTAGTGCTTGTAGTTACTCAAAGGAAATGATCGTGCAACCAATGATGTTATGACTTATCAATGAAAGTAAACGTGAACACCTAATAAACCATGCCAAGTGCAATTCTGTCTAAATGGGAAAATGAGGTATGCCACTACATGAGATGCATATTTTTCCTTAAAATGACAATGCAACGATTCTTATAATAAATATTGACTATAAATTCAGTAAGAAAACCTAATGCAAGTACCATGCAAATGCAAAATGGAAAAAATCATAAACATGCCAAAAATAAAATATTTTTGTATTTTTGAAATAAATGATATGTAAAAGCAACAAAAGACTCTACAACTCTGATACCTTGCAGTAAATCTCAGAAAACAACCAAACAAGGCACCAAGATGAAACAAATCTAATGCACTAACACTAAAACAAAAAGGAAATAAAACGGAAAGAACAACATTTAGTAAAAAACAAATAAAAAATGGTCTTTGGTCAGAAATAGAGGTACTATACGGACACCAACAATACCCAGGAAAAGTCAAAAACATTCAAAATTCACCTAGCAACTCTCAATCATACAAATCAAACTGAAAATAGAGTCATATGTGACTGTTCACATAAAACATGCGTGTATACATGGCTATTTAGGAATAACCCACGAGTATACGCAACTGTGAAGTAAAAAATCGCATACATGAAGAAAGAGGGGGGAAATTTATAAGCCAAGATAAAAATTACTTCAACATGACACTAATGGGAAAACATACTTCTGGACATGACATAGAAACTTAGAAAAAATATAGTAATTCAAGCACATTGTGCACCCAATCCCCAAAGAAAAACAAGGAATCTCCCTAGCAGAGTTGCCAATTCTGTTACAGAGAGAAAATTCTTATGGCTTGGGGTATACCAAAACAAACAGAATGACACTTGAAATAAATCTATTCCCATATGCAATAGAAATAAATACATCTAACACTAAGGTATATGAAGCATACCTTATTCCATATGGTTCATCTAGATCCTCGTTGAGCTTTTCCAACACACTTGCATTCACAATTCACTCTCAACAACAACAAACAAGACACGCATGCTATATTTGAAAGTGTAAAGCATACTCTAGCATATATAAACCATCATGTATAAGAAAAATAACTACATCCATGGATACAATATTCATATTTATGCACATGTATTGAACAGGAAATAGATATTTCTATTAATAAAACCAGAGATAGAACCGTGAAAAACACTATAGGCACTTCTTTGAACCGGAGAAGCCAAGTCCTCCACCTAGGCCTCCACCTATTCAATCATACATCACAATGGAAATATTACAAAGAAAAGGAAAGCTTGGAAAGAGCAGCACTATGTTATCCAAAGGGACAAAGGGGTGCAGACTCAAGCATAAACAAGTAAGGAAATAATGAACTATAGTTTGATTTCTCGCCAAATTATCCTCCCTGAATGCATCCAATAGGCTCAATATATATCCCTCCAAATGGGAAATGGATAGTCAATTATGAGTTTTATGAAGGCATATGGAAGGCCAAGAGTAAATTTATTCGGGACTCTACGATGAAATTTCCAAGAACTTTTGTCTTCATGCAAATTTCTCGATTTACACGGGTATTGGATTAAACGTTGTGTGTACACATGGATATTGCTTTAAAATTCATTGCGTATACACATAAATAGATACTTTTTGGGGACTTTATTTGGATATCAAAGCATAATTTGAGAAAAGGGGATCCAAGGAGTCTGCATAATGTTTCAGAGAGAAATTCCTATGGCTTGGGGTACCACAACAGACAGCTTGACTCCAGAAATCAATCCTTTCCAATATGCAATAGAAATTAAACATCTAACACTAAAGGATCAGACCTCGTACCTTATTCCGAGCAGTTGAAATAGATCCCTGTTGAGCTTTCCAACTTCAGCTTGAATTGATAAATCACTTCCTCAACAACAAGTAAACAAGACAAGCATACTATATATTGGTGTTAGATCTATTCTAGCATATATAATCAACAATGTATAATAATTTGAAATCATCCATGGATAAAATATTCATTCAAACATACATTATTGGACAGGAAAAGATATTTCTATTAATATAAAATTAGAGATTACAATGGATACAACCTTTGTTGGCACGTCTGGGAATCAGAGAAACTGAATCTCCCACTTAGGCCTCCACCACCTCAATCCTCCATCTCTCGATAGCAAGCTCACAAGCAAAAGGCAAGCTTGGGAAGAACACAAAAGTGCTCCAAGGGACAAAAGGATGCAGACTCAAGAAAAAGTTCCGACAACAATGGACTATAGTTTCTTTGCTCTCAATTCTCTCATATGCCTTTAATGTACCAAAGAGTTCCTTATATAGCTTTTCAAAGGGGTAATGAAAGGTCGACTCTGAGCGATCTCAATGCATATGGAAGGCTAGGAGTCAAGTGAGTCGGATCCATGTCAAGGAAAATTCCAAAAGGATTTGTATTTTGTACACATCCCGATGTACATGGTTTTAGGGGTCAAACCCACATATATACGCGTTTAGGGGTTTAAAAGTCACGTATATGAATTTTCACATGTTTTTACGGATGGTCGAGGAAACATCACAGGACAAAAAATGGTCCAAGGGGTCTAAGGAGTCTGCAGAGGGACAGGGGAAGGCCATACAAGTGTGATTCACCTGGAGTGGTAAAATCAGCTATAATAGATGCCCCCTAATGTGTGAGGTTAGAGGGGTCATACGATGGCCGAAATACATTATAAGCCCATCCCAGAAGTGGAGTGATGAAGGATCCCAAATGGAAGACCAACCACCCAATCAGCATAGTACAATGATACAACTCTGCACATAACTGCAAATACATATAGTAGTCCCGGATACATAAGAGTACAATGGCCATGAATAGGCATGATACAAGATATCACATAAGTGGTCATCACCACGTACAATACACATAGATTAGAATATCCATGATGAAGATATACAAAGGATCATGATCTCCATAATAGCTAGAAATGTTTGACATATATTGGAATCAAGTCACGAGAGCTGAAATATCATGAACACTGGCACGATCAAGGAGGTAGCATATAAGAGATGCCACCAATTTGGAAGGTCTTCTACACAAAACACTATGCGTACATGTCCTACTATGTGAATAGAGGTGTCGAGGTCGAACATAGTAGTCCATCATCTGATTACTGATCATTGATGTATACCGTTAACAGATGCGAGATCACCCACCGATAATGAAAATGGGAATCAAGGTACTAGAGTGCAAACTAATAAGTGTGAATAAATGTGTTGAGGTTGAACACTTGAGAGGATCCATCGATCAGGGGACATTGATGTATTCCCAAATACTGTCGATGGAGAGAGAACCTGCCATTGATGAATGCAAGTCTCAAGGCACTCAAAAATGACTCTAGATTCCAATCCCAGAATAAATGATCTGAAGTCGATGGGATGAAATCTGCTAGAAGGAGGGCATTAAGTCATCCCCCATCATCTAACATGAGGTACTCAGCAAAGATGTATGATGTGGAAGGACTTGATCATAAGGTGCATGAACCAGTAACTGTACTGGGAATGGCCGACATGCAAAGTCAAGATAACTGAGGAATGGCCGACTTAGGTTTCAACTTCCTTCAAACAAGAGTATAATGGTGAATGGTGACTGAATAAAGGAAGCATATACTCGATATAAAAACCTGGGACATCTCTGCGACATAGGAGGCATCGAAAGAGGCTCCATGGGGACTAGAAGCTTAACCAGTGGGTGGAGATAAACTCAGATAAATGAGTACAGCTCCTAAAGTCAAACTATAAACCCAAACAACAAATGTGATATACAGTGCTCTGTTCGAAGGTGACATGACTCGATAGCTGCCAAAGATAACATATTTCATTTTCTGGCTTTTTGGTTTTTTGATTTTTTTGGACTTTTTCAAATATTTAAAAAGCTTGAAAAAGAATAAAACTACTTTATAGTTACAAAATAGGAGGAGACGAGTGTCATAGGGGCAAACAAAATAGTTCCTTGCAGTGGAGCATACCTATGTTCAATGCAAGGATACATGTGTAGGATAGCGACACTCGGGGGAAAATTCCCTCCCGGTAAAAAGAGAATCAAGTTGCAAAGTATATATAAAATGGCTCTGCATGGCTAGACATGAGACAAGCTTGGGCTATATGGTTGAAACTCAACGTCGGGAGTGCCATCATAAAGCTCAATAAGGCAGGCAAAGCTCATGATAATGCAATTACAACTTGACATAAGGGAGTCATGAGGGAAATAGGCCAGCAAGAGATCAACAGGAGTATGAGGCTCTTGCGAAGTGTCATGGCAATACTATACAACGGACTCCCACAGCTTAAGTGACAAAACGTTAGCATGGGCACCAAATGCAAATAAGGTGCTAACTAGGGTACCCATGTAAGGTCAATCTCTACCACTCGTATCATGCCACTTCTAAAATAGCAAGAAGGTTCCGTGACATAATAAAGTGTGTTCGTACCTAAGGCTATAATGAAATGGTCATAAGGTCATGCAAAATGCAAACGATGATGAAACCTAACCTATATGCCAGTTTAGACATGATTCCTGAGATCGGCATGAACGGGTCAATCCAACGGCTGAAACAACACTAAAAAAGGTCTCCTACATCATAAATTAGTCCAAAAACAGTCCAAAAGGATTAGAAATAGTCCAAACTATAGGAAAGGGTGTAAAAATTTTCAAAAATTTGAAAAATTTCTATAAATAGTAATAAATTCAAAACATTATAAAAAATTTGAAATTTTTACCCATTTGAGCTCAGATTTTCAACAACGAATTCCAGGAGATCTGGCCGGCGGAGTCCACTACCGTTTCTTCAAGGTACTTACCCATTCTCTACTCTTCCATTTTGATGCAATTTTTATCAAATTCCATGGTGCTTTTGGATTTCTAGGCCAATCCAAAATAGGCGCTACGGCCCACACGAAAATTGAGGGTTTTTCCATGTATAGGGATGGATATACACAGAAAATGCCCTCGCAGTCGCGTGCATATGCGGTCGTTTGGCAAACAGTTGCGTATGTGGCCGCGCATAAGGTTTTTTAAGTGTTCTAATGGAAAAACTTCCAATTTTTTCTGCAGGATGGTCCTAGAATGGAGAGAACATGAACATGGTGATGTAGAAGATGCAATAAGGGCCGATTTAATGGCTCAACAAGTGCTACATGCATGTGGGCTCTACAAATTTTGGTGTCTTGGTGGCTTAAGGGCCTAACCAGGACTATTGCAGATGTTGGTGGACTACTGGGATCTAGACTCATAGTCATTCCAGATAGATGGGATGTCCCTCACCATAGAGGTGGAGGACATATACTTTATTACTGGACTTTCCTGACAGGGGGAAGTAGTGAACCTACGTTCTCGCGGGGCTGGAGGTGGCCTGACTATAGATGAGTGCATTGCAGTGTACTGCTATCTGGACACGGAGAAGGTGGGGATTCAAATCCCAACTAACTCCATATAGGTGTTGGGCCTAAAGGCCATCCTACTGACACTGGGTAGGATAGCGGGCTTGGCTTCACTCAACTAGGCCTCGCGGCCTCTGATGTTCTATGCAGTGTTGTGCATGAGACCCACGGTATATGATTGGAACACTACACTATTAGGAAACATGAAACACCAGCTCAGTGAGTGTAAGATGGACAGAGTTTGAAACTTTGGTTTCAGCAGCATACTGAGCACATTTTTCTTCGAGCGTGTTCCAAGATTGAGCCCTAGAGTTGGCGTTCCTCTACACGGGGTTCGAGATCCGGCCCAACGGTGTTGGGTGAATGCGATGCGCACAATAGGTGCAGGTAGGGTGTCCAACCCCTATCTAGCTGAGTTCTTTTTGTGGTGGTGAGGACAGATAGTTTCCATCGATGACTACCCCTATGTGGGGAAATATTTCCGGGGGGACCTGGACATGTTGTTCCCACCAGGATTGACATACGGTGACATAGGTAACGAATCTAGACCCTCTCTTTAAATTTTTGAGTTATTTAATTTTTTTGTGTTTTCTGATTATATGGAATCAAAAGACATGTTTTTGGGTGACAATACATAGTGACATCCACCATATGTATCTAGATGTGTGACCACAACAGCTTGAAGGCTTCCCTCATCACAGACGGAGCCGAAGAGGAGATGATATCACAGGTGTGGATGCGTAGCAGATGTTCCAGAGCATTCATACCAACTTTGTGAGGCTGACACACAGAGTTCCCATGGCGCAAGTTGAGGACTTGCTTGAGGCCATGCAACGCTAGGTGGTGGGTGTACCATGAGCATGGGTGTGATTATTTCGACGGCTAGCTAGAGCCGTAGTGACATTCCATGATCACAACTCCCCTCCTCCTCCACAGGCTTAGATACCTGGAAGTGATACATTTTGTATTATTGTGTATTATATTTTGATGGTTCGAGAGCCCCATTTTTGTATCATGACACTATGTATTACCACATTTTGGATGTTTATAAAAAGTTTTATGATGATTGGTTTATTTATATACATGTGTAAGAATTTGTGTTTGTGATGAATTTATTGTGTATGAAGCAAATGCAAATCTAACACATAGTTAGCATATGAGTTAGCAACTTGATTATTAATTCTTGGAATATGTATGTATGTTATATTGTCAAATTGCCATTCTAATAATCTCACACGTAAGAATATTCTTAATAACGTCGGATCTCTAACATGGTACAAACCATTAAGTTGTGACACTACTAACTCCGAATCAAGACGTACCTCAAGAGAGAGACAACCATGTAAAATGGCATCTCGTAGAAGCTCAATAATGGAACTATATTCAGCAACATTTTTTGAAGATGTCCAGAAACATACGCCTCCTGAAGAAAATACCTGACCCATAGGATTATAAATTACCCAAGCAGTAGAGGTTGAGTGTTGAGTGTGACGGCTTGCACCATCCGCAAATCCTACGTAGGTGGAAAATTCCATTGACATCTGCCAAAATAAATGGAAACTAATCACAAAACCAATCACTATAAGAAAAAGACCTAACTATGCAAAACTGTAGAATAATATACAATAACTAACCTTGGCTGAAAATCATGCATAGTATTTTTTGAGATAGATCCCATTTCTAGGCTCTTCCAAGACCATTCCCTCGTAATCCACTAACTCATAAGCGCCCTTCTCTAACACACGTTTGACGACGTAAGAACCACACCACATGGGGTTAAACTTTCCTGCCCCTAAGGTTTCTTTTGGTTCATCCCAGAAAAGGACCAAGTCTCCCTCACTAAACCTCCTTGGACAGACAGACTTATCGTACTAGACCTTTATGCGATGTTTATTTACTTCTATAGCCACCAAGGCATCTCGATGCTGCTCATCAAGTTACTCAAGGTGGACCAAACACTCCTACAATGGTGAAGTGTCTGGTAAGAGATCTATGGATAGCTTCAAAGAAGGAATCTCGCATTCAACCAGCAATACCAACTCCACTCCATGTACAAAATGATATGGAGAAAAACCCATGGCAGACTTAACAACGGTTCTATACGCCCACAAAGTAGGATATAACACAATGTGCCAATTATTCTTGCTTTATGCGATGGTTCGTTGGAGAATGGAATTGAGTGACTTGTTCACTGCTTCTACTTGTCCATTCACTTGAGGGTAGTAAGAGTAGGAATGCTCTTGTTTGTACCCTAACTTTGATGCCAACTCTTCCATCATACGGTTCTGAAAGTGTGAGCCATGGTCAGTGATAAGCTCTTTTGGAATCCCAAATCAAGTAATAATCTGGTTGAATACGAAGTGGGCGACTGTCTCACCATCGGATTTAACTGTAGGCATAGCCTTATCCCATTTCGTGAAGTAATCAACAGCCTCTATGATATGATGATGCCCCCCAGCTAAAGCTGGGTTGCAATCTATAAAATCAAGCCCCCACTTAGTGAAGGGATCGACGATGATGATGGGATGTAACGGGGCAGGTTTCGAGCACATATTCCATGCAAACACCTGCCAAGGGTGGCACCTCTTGACCGCATCTACATAATCCTTAAAGATTGAAGGCCAGAAATAACCTGCTATTAAGATTTTTTGGGCTGTAGAAAGCCCAGATAAATGACCACCACATGCCCCTCTGTGGAAATCATTCAACACTACCTCAGCCTCCTCATGAGTTAAACAATGTCGTAAAATGGAATCTACCCCACGGCGGTACAAAGTGTTATCCACTATGAGGTAATTTTTAGACACGTGACGTAATCATTATCGTTCATCCTGTGAGAGGTGAGTAGGGACCTTCAATGTTTGTAAATATATAATGATATCCCCATACCATGGGTCTAAAGTTGAGATTAAGAATATTTGTTCATCGATAAATGTATCTTCACAAACCAACTCCTCATCCTTGCTTGGGAAATCCAATATAAGCTCTGCAAAAATTAATGATTTCTTTGACTTTGCCAAAGCAAAATCAAGATCAAATTCTTACAGGATGACAGTCCATTTATTATATTTTCCCCCAATCATCCTTCAAGTGAGGATGAATTGAAACAGATTGACATGGGCTACAACCAAGGTCTGGCGAAGGAGAATATAATGTCTCAACCATTGAACCTCATGTACAGTAGCTAAAGCAAGCTTCTCATCATGAGAATAATGGATCTCCGCGTCAATAAGATTCCAGCTCAGATAGTATATGACATGCTCTTGGAGCTCCTCATCCTCTTGAACTAAAACCATACCAATCGTCTCCATGGATGCGGCCACCTAAAGTAGAAAATCATGGCTATAGTCTGGGGGACTAATCATCGGGGCCGATGCTACAGCTCTCTTGAGCACATCAAAGGACTCTTGGGCTTGCTCATCCCAACAAAAGGTCGTGTCCTTCTTCAAAATATGCATGAAGCCTCTAGTAAAATTGGCAAAATTGACAACGAATCTCTGTAAGAAGTTTGCAATACCTTGCAAACATTGAAGACGACGAATTTTTTTCGAGGGAGACAACTGAAGTATTGCCTCTACCTTCAAAGGGTCGACTCTTATACCCTCTTTAGAAACAATGAATCCTAACAAGCGACCCGACTTCACACAAAATATGCACTTGTGAGGATTTAACCTGACCAAATAATGGTGGCATCTTTCGAACACCAATCTCAAATGATAGGAATGACACATTCTCATCTGAGAATGAGTAGCAAGGTCATTTAAAAATACTTCGATAATATATTTGAGATCGTGGAAGATCAAGGTCATGGCCCGCTGAAAAGTATCTCCGGCGTTCTTAAGGCCAAAAGGCATTTTCCAATATGCAAAAGTTCCCGAAGGACAAATAAATGCAGTCTTATGTTGGTCCTCAGGTTTAATTTGTATTTGATTATATCCGGAAAAGCCCTCCATGAAGGAAAAAACCTTGCTACCCGCACACTCATCCAAATCTGATCAATAAATGGTGTGGGGAAATTGTCCTTAGGACAGGCACGATTCAAATTACGGAAATCAATACATATGCAGATCACTCCGTGCTTCTTATCCATCGGAATGGGGTTTGAAACCCACTCCATCAAGGGAATGAGATAGATAAAACTAGCTTTCAATAATTTTTCTATCTCTGCCTTAATCACGGGTGCTTTCCTAGGATTCACCTCATGCAAGCGTTGCCAAATAATCTTAGCGTTGGGATAAGTATTAATCTCATGTTCGACAATACGAGGGTCAATACCTGGCATTTCATCGTCAGACCAAGAAAATATATCACAAAATTCTTTAAACAGCTTGTATTCTTGAATCTCAGCATGGGAACATTCTACCCCAATCTAGACATTCTCTATATTGCCAGGATCGCGAGAGATATTGATAGGAATTGTTGGAGATATATTTGCCATGTTTCCATCAGCCATCAGACTAGGAGAGCTTAATGGAACCATAGGACTACCAATTCTCTCACTAAGAACCTCCCTAAAGTCCTTATGCTCCAAGCGGTCAATCTCGGGAAGAAAGTAAGATCTATGATGGAGCGAGTTGTCTAGTGAGGTCCATTTCCAGAAAATATGAAGGGAAACTCCAAAAAACATGATTCCCTAGTTTCTTTTTGTGGTGTCCCACGATAAAAATTGAAACTTTTATGATTTGGATTATTTATCCACCAAAATATGTGCCTCCTTGAAGCAAGTCATCCTAGCCCTCTTTTCTGGAAATTTTGTGGAGAAAATTGCTAGAACTTGGAATCCCTAGTTTCCGCAACTGCACAGTGCCTTCTTTTAGGGTGGCTCTAATTCTGTGTTAGAGTTTGCAATTTAATTAAAATATATTAGATATTTAATATAATATAATAGGATCATTGTAAGATATACAAACAAAACATAAAGAAATATACAAATATGTTATCCTCGGAAACCACAAGGGAGAAAACCTAGCAACTTCTTTTGTATAGATTCGTGAGTTAGTACATTGTCAGGTCGACATAGAAAACTCAAATATAATATGTCTTCGGTTTCTTCTTATTCTTCTTCACTAGTGAACCTATATTCTTATCTCTTGGAGCAAACTTGCTTTATATTGGAGTGTGTACAAATCAAGGAGGGATCCTTCCTATTTATATTCGTTATTTGTGTGACCTTTTGGTCCAATAGGGCCTACTTTTGGATCATCCTAGATCGACCTTTCCTAGGGAGACTCAAAAATATATTTTATACATATATTTTTGGGGACTATTTCCCACACTTACAATGGAGGTTTTACCTCAACTCTTACATAAGAAATTACATTAATGACATCTCCAATCAAAGTGAAAACATCCGTGAAAGGAGGTATAATAAAAGTACAACAAATAATAATAATAATAATAATACAAATAATACAACGAAGAATATATTTTAAAGTTACATTATCAACAACAAAAAGTGATTATCACATCATTCTACGTGAGGCGTTGAGAAACAACATGTCCTCGAGTGATATGTAAGAGTAGGGATTCCCATCGATGAGTTACCTACAACATTGGAGAACGAGACGAATATGCAAGAACTAGATAAACTAAAATATCCGTGGAAAATAAATGGAAAAGGAAGAAGAATGGAAAGAATGAAAGGCATGGCATGGAGAGCAAGAAAGTAGGCATGGAAAAGTGATAGGATAAAGCAATGGATGGTGATGGTGTAGTCAACATGAAGACACTTGAAAAACAAATTGATGGAGTATTTTGCATGTAAATGGGAATATGGTTTTAAGACCTTGTAAGGCATGCATACCCATGGTATGTTACTGGTAAATTCGGGAGATAGACCTAGGTGGTAGGGTGTGTCTATAGATTTCCTCGGTAAAACTTTAAGGGGGGTTGGTCATTACTCCAAATCAAGTTTAAAGGGGGATTGTTAGGGTTAACCTTGACTCGGGAATGAGTTAATGATGGTCTGGGTCTAGCACATTATTTCTTGTAGACCGTGGTATTGCATGTAAGGAAGTGTTTATAAGGGTTAATGAGTCTCCATTGTAAAGTGTATTGGAGGTGAGTGGTGACTAGCTCACTTAGATCGCTTTGCCCATTTTGGCTAGGTTAATGAACAACTTCATTGGTGCTAGTTTTTCCATGCATGGAATTTTCCAAGGTAAATGGTTGTGTCTATGTGAATGTTGCTTTTAATGTTTATTTCTCACATATTATTGTTATATTTTATTGCTAGTAATTCCTAATACAAGTGATCTTATTTTTCATGCTAGACTTTTTAACTCATTTACTTATCCAAAATGGCCTTTTCCAAATGGAAAGGGAGTGCAAATGAAGTGAACTTGTTGGGATCAAACCCCCGTGTATACACAGAAGTGTTATAATGTGGTGTCTAGCCATAACTAATAAATAAATTTTTATACTAATAATTAAATATAGATTATTTTATGGGGATTCTTTTTTCTCAAATAAAACTACATAAAACAATTCTTTAATGGTTTTTTGCATTTCCCAATTAGTGTCCACTATAAACTCATCAACTCTAATTATAATCCTTAATTTGATAAAAACATTAAGTAAAACACATAAAAAAAGTTAACTTAAAAAAACCATCAAACCCTTTACACTAAGCTCAAAATACTATAACCCTCAAGTTAACCCATCAAACTACTGATTATAAAATTCCACCTCTACATAAAACTCAAAACACTATATCTCTCAAGTTAACCAACTAAACTATCCATTATAAAATATCACTTCTTCACTATTTCCCTAGTTCCTTGAATATTTCCTTCCCTATTTACACAACTTTTTTTCCTGGTTCCTTCTATAGTCTTCCATGGTAAAAAATTGAGACTTCTCTAATATGGAATCTCTCCTCATCAAAATATGCACCTCCTTGTCGCGAGTTATCCTAACCCTCTTTTCTGGAAATTTTGTGGAGAAAATTTCTAGAACTTGGAAGCCCTAGTTTCCACAACTGCAAAGTTCCTTCTTTCAAGGTGGCTCTAATACCATGTTAGAGTTTGTAGTTTAATTCGAATATATTAAATATTTAATCTAATGTACTAGGATCACTAAAATATAGACAAGAACAACATAAATAAAGACACAAAGATTTTATCCTTAGAAACTACAAGGGAGAAAACATAACAACTTCTTATGTATAGATTCGTCACTCAGTACAATGTTAGGTCGAGATATAAAACTCAAGGATAAGATGTCTTCGACTACTATTTCTTCTTATTCACGATTGAATTTGTCCTCTTCTCTCTTAAAGAGAACTTTATTTATCTTGTAGTGTGTACAAATGAGGGAGGGCGCCTCCCTATTTATGTTCCTTGGTTGTGTGAAATTTTGGTCCAACAGGGCCGACTTTTGGACCATACTGGGCCGACCTATTGTAGGGAGACTCAAAAATACATTTTATACATATTATTTTGGGGACTATTTCCTATACTTACAACTAAGGTTTTACCTCGACTCTAACATGACGAATTACATTAATGACATATCCAGCCGGAGGTAAAACATCCCTGAAATGAGGTAAAATAAAAGTAAAACAAATAATAATAATAATAATACAAATAATACAATGAAGAATGTCTTCCGAAGTTACATTATCAACAATAAAAGTGATTCTCATAGATCATTCTATACAAGGAGTTGAGAAACAACGTGGCTAAAGGAGATAATGGTGGTGATATATTAGACTAGGGTGCCCCATCGATGAGTCACCTACAACATTGGATAAAGTGATGAATGTGCAAGAACTATATGAACTAAAATGTGTGTGGACAAGCAATGGAAAAGAAATAAGGATGGAAATAATGCAAGGCATGGCATGGTGAGAAAGAAAGCGATCATGGAAAAGTGAGAGGATGAAGCAATGGAAGGTGATGGTGTAGTCAAGATGAAGAAACATGGAAAAAAATAAAGTAATGGAGTAGTTTGGATGTAAAATACATATGGATATAAGACCTGGTAAGCCATGCATACCCATGGTAAGTCAGCGGTAAAGTTGGGAGATATAACTAGGTGATAGGGGGTGTATGTCGACTTCCTCTGTAAAAATTTAATGTGGGATGGTGCCTTGACTCGGGAATGATTCAATGATGGTTTTGGTCTAGCACATGATTTGGGCACATGGTTTATTGTAGCCCATGGTATTGCATATAAAGATGTATTTATAAAGCTTAACGAGTCTCCATTGTAAAGTGGCGTCGAGGTGAGTGGTGACTAGGTCACATGGCCCAGTTGTTATATTTTATTTCTTTTAATGCCTAATACAAGTTATCTCAGTTTTCATTCAATACTTTTTAAAGAAAAAAGTTACTAGCTAGTGGAGGTTCTTTACCTTGGGAATGTTGTAATTCGGAATAACTTGAGACTAGGGTGATACAAAGCCATAGTTGTAGGAATGATAATCAGATTGAATCTTGAACCCATAAGGTGGTACATAAGGTGGTATATAAGGTGGTACATACTATGCCAACGCATAAGGAGGCACATAACGTTCTGAAAATATGGTGTGGGAAGACTCAGGAACAACATGGATAGCGGTAGTAATCCAACCCAAAGGACCATGTGAGTTATGGGGAGGATGCGTCATTAGAAACACATTTGAAGGAACATGTGTGAAAGAGAATGTAGCATATGCTTGAATATAACTTTGTTTCCAATGTTCACATTTCTAGGGACAATACCTCTAATGGGGACACTAGTGTTAGGCCTAGGTAACGAGTGTGAAGATGGTCCTAGAATGGAGAGAACATGAACATGGTGATGTAGAAGAGGCAGTAAGGGCTGATTTAATGGCTCAACAAGTGCTACATGCATGTGGGCTCTACAAATTTTGGTGTCTTGGTGGCTTAAGGGCCTAACCAGGACTATTACAAATGTTGGTGGACTACTGGGATCTAGACTCATAGTCATTCCAGATAGATGGGATGTCCCTCACCATAGAGGTGGAGGACATATACTTTATTACTTGACTTTCCTGACAGGGGGAAGTAGTGAACCTACGTTCTCGCGGGGCTGGAGGTGGCCTGACTATAGATGAGTACATTGCAGTGTACTGCTATCTGGACACGAAGAAGGTGGGGATTCAAATCCCAACTAACTCCATATAGGTGTTGGGCCTAAAGGCCATCCTACTGAAACTGGGTAGGATAGCGGGCTTGGCTTCACTCCACCAGGCCTCGCAGCCTCTGATGTTCTATGCAGTGCAGTGCATGAGACCCACGGTATATGATTGGAGCACTACACTATTAGGCAACATGAAACACCAGCTCAGTGAGTGTAAGATGGACAGAGTTTGAAACTTTGGTTTCAGCAGCATACTGAGCACATTTTTCTTCGAGCGTGTTCCAGGATTGAGCCCTAGAGTTGACGTTCATGTACACGGGGTTCGAGATCCGGCCCAACGGTGTTGGGTGAATGCGATGCACAGAATAGGCGCAGGTAGGGTGTCCAACCCCTATCCAGCTGGGTTCTTTTCGTGGTGGTGACGACAGATAGTTGCCATCGATGACTACCCCTATTTGGGGAAATATTTCCATGGGGACCTGGACATGTTGCTGCCACCAGGATTGACATACGGTGACATAGGTAACGAATCTCGACCCTCTCTTTAAATTTTTGAGTTATTTAATTTTTTTGTGTTTGGTGATTATATGGAATCAAAAGACATGTTTTTGGGTGACAATACATAGTGACATCCACCATATGTATGCAGATGTGTGACCACAACAGCTTGAAGGCTTCCCTCATCATAGCCAGAGGCGAAGAGGAGATGATATCACAGGTGTGGATGCATAGCAGATGTTCCAGAGCATTCATACCAACTTTGTGAGGCTGACACACAGAGTTCCCATGGCGCAAGTTGAGGACTTGCTTGAGGCCATGCAACGCTAGGTGGTGGGTGTACCACAAGCATGGGTGTGATTATTTCGACGGCTAGCTAGAGCCGTAGTGACATTCCATGATCACAAGCTCCCTCCTCCTCCACAGGCTTAGATACCTGGAAGTGATACATTTTGTATTATTGTGTATTATATTTTGATGGCTCGAGAGCCCCATTTTTGTATCATGACAATATGTATTACCACATTTTGGATGTTTATAAAAAGTTTTATGATGATCGGTTTATTTAAATACATGTGTAAGAATTTGTGTTTGTGATGAATTTATTGTGTATGAAGCAAATGCCAATCTAACACATAGTTAGCATATGAGTTAGCAACTTGATTATTAATTCTTGGAATATGTATGTATGTTATATTGTCAAATTGCCATTCTAATAATCTCACACGTAAGAATATTCTTAATAACGTCGGATCTCTAACATGGTACAAACCATTAAGTTGTGACACTACTAACTCCGAATCAAGATGTACCTCAATAGAGAGACAACCATGTAAAATGGAATCTCGTAGAAGCTCAATAATGGCACTATATTCAGCAACATTATTTGAAGATGGCCATAAACATACGCCTCCTGAAGAAAATACCTGACCCATAGGATTATAAATCACCCAAGCAGTAGAGGTTGAGTGTTGAGTGTGAGGGCTTGGACCATCTGCAAATCCTACGTAGGTGGAAAATTCCATTGACATCTGCCAAAATAAATGGAAACTAATCACAAAACCGATCACTATAATAAAAACACCTAACTATGTAAAACTGTAGAATAATATACAATAACTAGCCTTGGCTAAAAATCATGCATAGTATTTTTTGAGATAGAGCCCATTTCTAGGCTCTGCCAAGACCATTCCCTCATAATCCACTAACGCATAAGCGCCCTTCTCTAACACACATTTGATGACGTAAGGACCACACCACATGGGGTTAAACTTTCCTGTCCCCAAGGTTTCTTTTGGTTGATCCCAGAAAAGGACCAAGTCTCCCTCACTAAACCTACTTGAACGGACAGACTTATCGTACTGGACCTTTACGCGATGTTTATTTATGTCTAGAGCCACCAAGGCATCTCGATGCTGCTCATCAAGTTGATCAAGGTGGACCAAGCACTCCTCCAATGGTGAAGTGTCTGGTAAGAGCTCTAGGGCTAGATTCAAAGAAGGAATCTCGCATTCAACTAGCAATACCAACTCCACTCGATGTACAAAATGATATGGAGAAAAACCCATGGCAGACTTAACAACAGTTCTATACGCCCACAAAGTAGGATATAACACAATGTGCCACTTATTCTTGCTTTATGCGATGGTTCGTTGGAGAATGGATTGAGTGACTTGTTCACTGCTTCTACTTGTCCATTCACTTGAGGGTAGTAAGAGTAGGAATGCTCTTGTTTGTACCCTAACTTTGATGCCAACTCTTCCATCATACGGTTCTAAAAGTGTGAGCCATGGTTAGTGATAAGCTCTTTCAGAATCCCAAATCAAGTAATAATCTGGTTGAATACGAAGTGGGCGGCTGTCTCACCATCGGATTTAACTGTAGGCATAGCCTTAGCCCATTTCGTGAAGTAATCAACAGCCTCTATGATATGATGATGCCCCCCAGCTAAAGCTGGGTTGCAATCCATAAAATCAAGCCCCCACTTAGTGAAGGATCGACGATGATGATGGGATGCAACGGGGCAGGTTTCGAGCACATATTCCATGCAAACACCTGCCAAGGGTGGCACCTCTTGACCGCATCTACACAATCCTTAAATATTGACAGCTAGAAATAACCTGCTCTTAAGATTTTTTGGGCTGTAGAAATCCCAGATAAATGACCACCACATGCCCCTCTATGGAAATCATTCAACACTACCTCAACCTCCTCATGAGTTAAACAATGTCGTAAAATGGAGTCTACCCCACAGCGGTACAAAGTGTTATCCACTATGAGGTAATTTTTAGACATGTGACGTAATCATCATCGTTCATCCTGTGAGAGGTGAGTAGGGACCTTCAATGTTTGTAAATATATAATGATATCCCCATACCATGGGTCTAAAGTTGAGATTAAGAATATTTGTTCATCGATAAATGTATCTTCACAAACCAACTCCTCGTCCTCGCTTGGGAAATTCGATATAATCTCTGCAAAAATTAATGATTTCTTCAACTTTGCCAAAACAAAATCGAGATCAAATTCTTACAGGATGGCAATCCATTTATTATAGTTTCCCCCAATCATCCTTCAAGTGAGGATGAATTGAAACAGATTGACATGGGCTACAACCAAGGTCTGGCGAAGGAGAATATAATGTCTCAACCATTGAACCTCATGTACGGTGGCTAAAGCAAGCTTCTCAACATGAGAATAATGGATCTCTGCGTCAATAAGATTCCAGCTCAGATAGTATATGACATGCTCTTGGAGCTCCTCATCCTCTTGAACTAAAACCATACCAATCGTCTCCATGGACGCGACCACCTAAAGTAGAAAATCACGGCTATAGTCTGGGGGACTAATCATTGGGGCCGATGCTACGGCTGTATTGAGCATATCAAAGGACTCTTGGGCTCGCTCATCCCAACAAAAGGTGGTGTCCTTCGTCAAAAGATGCATGAAGCCTCTAGTAAAATTGGAAAAATTGACAACGAATCTCTGTAAGAAGTTTGCAATACCTTGCAAACATTGAAGATGACGAATTTTTTTCGAGGGAGATAACTGAAGTATTGCCTCTACCTTCAAAGGGTTGAATCTTATACCCTCTTTAGAAACAATGAATCCTAACAAGCGACCTGACTTCACACAAAATATGAACTTGTGAGGATTTAACCTGACCAAATAATGGTGGCATCTTTCGAACACCAATCTCAAATGATAGGAATGACACATTCGCATCTGAGAATGAGCAGCAAGGTCATTTAAAAATATTTTGATAATATATTTGAGATCGTGGAAGATCAAGGTCATGGCCCGCTGAAAAGTAGCTCCGGCGTTCTTAAGGCCAAAAGGCATTTTCCAATATGCAAAAGTTCCCGAAGGACAAATAAATGCAGTATTATGTTGGTCCTCAGGTTTAATTTGTATTTGATTATATTCGGAAAAGCTCTCCATGAAGGAAAAAACCTTGCTATCCGCACACTCATCCAAAATCTGATCAATAAATGGTGTGGGGAAATTTTCCTTAGGACATGCACGATTCAAATTACGGAAATCAATACATATGCGGATCACTCCTTGCTTCTTATCCACCGGAATGGGGTTTGAAACCCACTCCATCAAGGGAATGAGATTGATAAAACTGGCTTTCAACAATTTTTCTATCTCTGCCTTAATCACGGGTGCTTTCCTAGGATTCACCGCATGCAAGCGTTGCCAAATAATCTTAGCGTTGGGATAAGTCTTAATCTCGTGTTCGACAATACGAGGGTCAATACCTGGCATTTCATCGTAAGACCAAGAAAATATATCACAAAATTCTTTAAACAGCTTGTATTCTTGAATCTCAGCATGGGAACATTCTACCCCAATCTAGACATTCTCTATCTTGCCAGGATCGCGAGAGATATTGATAGGAATTGTTGGAGATATATTTGTCATGTTTCCATCAGCCATCAGACCAGGAGAGCTTAATGGAACCATAGGACTACCAATTCTCTCACTAAGAACTTCCCTAAAGTCCTTATGCTCCAAGCGGTCGATCTTGGGAATAAAGTAAGATCTATGATGGAGCTCTTCCCATGGTGGCTCAACTCCCGACATGGCCTCAATAATTGCTTCGTCTAAAGGAAAAACACTGTCAAGGTAGTCATGCGCATGAGAATACTATACTACCCATGCAGGCAGCACATAAGGGTACTCCTCTTCCATCCGCAAAGAGGAAGGACTGGGATCTACAACACCCTCAATATTAGCTTGATAAGCTATCATAGTTGTAGGCAACGACACGTCCGTCACGATGGGATCACTCAGAGTACTCGGTGTGGGAAGAATCTAAGGATCTTCCATATGACTCGTGTGAAAAGACACTGATCTCATAGATGTCGAAGCCTCACCAGAATTAGACCCTATCATAAGGATTAGTGTAGGAAAACTAAAAATTCCCATGAGGGATGGATACATGCCCACACCCACACTCCTAGTTGCCGGCTAAGAGTGCTCTACGATCAGGATCGAAGCTCCTGAAGATGCGGTAACTGACGGATTCTTGAATGACGTTTGATCAATTGTGACTATCTTCCTGTTAAATGGAAAGCATACACTACAAAATAGGGAAGAAGCTAAGGCTTGCATACTGTACATCCAATTCCTACCCAGCAAGAGATTGTAGTCAAGGGGCGCATCAACCACCTTGAACTCTATCACAACGGTCTTCCCTCCCAAATGGACCTTAAGGGAAGGAACGATCCCATGCAGCCTAAATGATCTCCCATCGAACGCAGTTAACATGGTCGCTGATTTAGACAACTCAGGGGAACCTAAACCCTTCCAACACGATAAAGACATCACAGAAGCAGCACCGCCTTCATCAATCATAGTGCACTTGACGGTCATGTTAATACATTCTACGTGAATCAAAAGAGACACATAGTAAGGCAAGCGAGGCTGAAGTCCTGCGGTTTCAAATTTAATCGCGGAGGAATAATTATCATCTTTCACACCAAGGGTAGAAAGCAAAGCCTTCCTTTGTGAAGGACAACTTTGAAGTACTTCAAGTGCAGACATTGCACAAGGAGTGTGGCCCAATCTTCGACAATTGAATAGTTCTGGGCAGCTCGGGCATTAGGATTGTGCCCTAAACTCTTAAGGACTCCCTTAGGAATGTGAGGTCCAGCTTCAGGTTTATCCATATTTTTTTCAATACGCAAAGGAGTCCATAATAGATCAAGTTCCTTTCCTGGGCTGGGTTGTGACGAACCATAGTCTTTCACACGGGTCACAAATTTCGCAGCACATACCATGTTAATGCAACCATGACCACTACCCTCTGGTGGATCTTGATCAACACCAGACTAATCATGGGTCCTCAAGTTCATATTTTGATTATGAGGTAAAGGGTTAGTCAGCACAGCTAGGCCCTGTGCCGAGAATCTCAAGGCTTCATCGATACGAGGGCACAAGTATGTGAGGTGATCATCCTTACACAACTTGCAAGGAAATTTAACGTTACATTTAGCTTGCTTTTCCCCCCCAGCATTGCGGGCGTTCTTGTCATTATTGTTAGCATTCTTATTCCTATTCCCACCCTTACAATTATTCTTTCCCTTCTTTTTATTCCGTTTGGGCTGCTGGTTACCCTTCTGGTCCGACGATTGCACTGAAAGCACACTCACCGTTTGGGCGGGTTGAGATGAAGCCGTGGATTGTCCTGAAGTATATTGGTTGAATGACAATTGAATAACTTGTTTTGCAACCGAATTTGCAATTTTAGCACTCGCACAACTAACAATGGCATCGGCATGTGGTCCAGGTTTAACTTTGGGGTCAAAGCTAGACCACGGAGCATTGGGAATAATCTCATATAACAAACCGGACTGAGCATAAATCAAATCCAGTTCCTATGCCCTAAAAATGTTTTGTTCCTCATTTTTCACTCCGGATGTAGAAACATCCTTCGCTATATATGGCAATAACGACTTAAGGAACCATTCGAGGAGGAATTTTGGCGGTATAAAGGCTTTAATTAACCTCTTCCATTTATTCCACTCTTGGATGTGGTCCGATATATGTGTGTCTTTATCCTCCCGAAATGTCGACAAGAGTTCAATACAACGTCATAACACACTGGTAGCTAGAAGTGGTTAAGAAATGTCATCGATAGGTCATCGAACAAAGTGAATGCCCCCCTAGGTAGCTCTATATACCATTTCACGGAAGGCCCTATCAGGGTGTGTTGAAACATCCTTAAATGGATTGAGTCCTAGTGTAAGTAATTCGAAGAGCACCATAGGTGAAAGGTAGTAACATGTTCACTCAGATCCTCTCCCGGTTTTCCCTCGAACTTGGGTATGTCTGAGGGAAGGTTAGTAGGGACAACCCTCCAAGCTAGGTCATGAGCTACAGGATCGTTCGTCAATCTCGACAAGTCAAGAAGATTCAGTGTTGTAAGGAAAGGGAGACTAGGATGATTAGGTTGATGGAACGCTCCCTAAAAGTTCTGATTCACATAGGTCTGATTACCATAACCACCATGGCCTTGGCCATAGTGCCCTCTTCCCTTTTGACCTGTATAGGGTGGCATGGAAGAACCATAGTGTGGTGTACCCTATCTATACTACGTCCCATAATAGGGTCCATAGGTCATCGTATGAGATGTCCCACGATACACTCTATAAGTAGGAATATACACTCCAGAAGTAGGAATATACATTCCAGAATTAGGAATATGACCTCTAGAAGTATGAACGTGACCTCCCAAAACAACAGGCGATGCATAAACTTGAGACACAACTGGTCTAGTAACCGCAGTATGGACATGACTCATAGCAATGTTTTGGCCTGAAGGACCACGTGAATGAGGTGGAGGGTGAACATTCGAAGAACTAGGGATAGAGGATGAAGGGATCTATGTAATTATGTACATGATGTTCCCTATAGTCACTCATCTTGGATCTGGTATCCTAATAGGATCACTAACCCTAGACCTATGAGGAATATGTGATGTAGCTTCCACCGCTGGAATGGAAGGTGCAATGTGACTTGTGCTCCCAAACCTCTCCACATGGTAAGGAATGAGAGTGCCCCAAGGAATAGTGTTAGGCTCAAACTCAAATTCTACATGGAATTCCAAATCATGTGTGGGAAAAAAAGACATACCATAACTACCATAACTAGTGCTGGCGAGTTCAAAATGAGTCTCATCATCCTCCGACATTCCATATCGGCAATGCGTCAATGGGGAATCAACCCTAGAGTAAGTAGGTCTATCATGAAAAGTTCCTATCTGAGAAATCATTGGACCTAACTCAGTTGAATTAGGTGAAGGATCGTAGTTAGGATTAAACTCCCCATATTCCACATGAATGGGAGAAGGTGGTTCAGGAATACCTTCTATATGGTCTCCCATGGTGTGTGAATCAATGTGCGAAGTAGTCTACCTAGACTGTCTATTTCTCTCTCCCAAAGGAGGAGGAGATGTAGAAGGCGAAAGTTATACTAAATGACGAGAACAGCGAGGAGCTACACCCAAATCCACAATGACTTAAAAAATATCAAATACTCTCTATCTACGCAAACCCTAGGCAAGCTAACGTGCACACAACAATCACCAAGAAAATCTAAAGCCAAAGACAAGCAATCAAGGGTAGGATAAGTGAGCTTTGGAATGAAGCAGGTATGCCTCACCTAGGAGAGGCTTGAGACTGTTAGAATAATCAACCCATAGTTTACCCACTTAGACATTAATTCCATTATTTTTGTCTTATTTTCCTAGTTCATGTGTCCCACCTTGTGCAAGTTGTCATTTGCTTATCTATAATGGTCAAACTTGCCTTATTTGACTCATGTAGTGCATGGGAGAGATAAAGGAATCAAATATGATTTATTCCTGGTCTCCTAGGCGCCCTTCTGCTTTTTCTGCTTTATTGCCTTCTTTTTCAGTGTTTTAAGGCAAAAGGAAAAGCTAGACTAGGTGAGGTTGACTAGTTTTTTGTCCTACAAATCCTCCTCTCTTTTCTCCATGCAAAAGCATGTATGAGCTGCCATTCCACCACTCTTTATCTTACCTAATCCTTTTTTCCAATTCGTGAGCTCCATGACAGATTTGGGATCAGCTTTTTACACCTATGGGGGATTTGCTTATTTTTGGTAAGCCTACTTTATGCTAGATTCGAATTGATACTCATGCATTCAAATCCCTGATGTATGTTATTTATTCAGAAACCTATGTTATTACAGGTTTGTCTATTGTATATTGATTTAATACAGTTTAGTGTTCAGCTCCAATTTTCAGTCTCTTTGTGAGTAATTTTGCATGATCAATTGTTAATTGTTGTGAGTAAAATTAATCTATCACCTGGTTCAATTTCCACATGGTATCAGAGCCATTGTAGATTGATTCTCTCCTTCAAAAGTTGTTTTGCAGGTTCAACATCAGTGACTGGGAGCTTTCTACTGACAGCCAGGACAGATTTTCTAAGCTATGGATCAATCACAGATAACTATCTTGACTCCCTTCAATTTATTTGAATCGAAAGTAGAGATGGAGATACTGTTGAGAGTGAAATTCCTCTACAGGGTGACTATGGCAATAGAAGCAGAGCCCAATGCAGCTGCAGAGAAGATAAAATGGCACAACAGGAGGGATGAGGCTTATGGCCTCTTGTGTCTGAGTATTTTCAGAGACCTCCTTTTCCATCTTGATGGATTGACATCACCGAATGAAGTATGGGAGAATCTTGCTGATATTTTTGGAAAGACAGATGAGATGAGGGGACATCAAATCAAAAATGGGCTGATTTCTCTGAGTCCAACAAGCTTTGAATCCCTGCAGCTATATTTCTCCAAGTTCAAAGCACTAGTTTTGCAGCTGAAACAGTGTGGTATTGAAAAGAAATATGATCAGCTCGTACTAGCCATCCTCTCGAAGCTGGGCCCTTATTATTCAATGTTTGTTTCGACCTTCTATGCCACAAAACTGACAGCTCGAACCTGAAAGATGCCTAGCCTTGCAAATTTCATGGAATCTCTCACACAAAAACAGGACAAGCTGGTGATGATGTGCACCATCAAACCATACAAAAATCAAGCTTTGATTGCTGGAGATTTGAAGGTGGATTCAAAAAAAAAAAAAAAAGATAAAAGGACACCTGAGCAAAAGAGAGACAAGAAACAGTCTCCGGAGGATCCACAAGGTCCCAAGAAGAATTACCAGAAGAAGAAGAACAAAGGTGAAATGAACAAGTGTGCATACTGCAATAAGGGCAATCACTCTGAAATATCTTGTATGAAAAATAATATAGACATGCTAACCCAACTCCTGGAGAATAATGGCATCTACCTTCCAGAAAGCTCAAAGAAGAGAGAAGGAGGATCAAGTTCAGATGACAGAGAGAGAGTTCATGCTCTAGTTGCTGGCACATCAAGCTCACCCAGTTTTATCATTGATTCTAGAGCTTCAAGACACATGGTTTCGACTAAGGAGTCCTTCTCCTCACTGGATATGTCAAAAGGACCATCTATTGTACTAGGAGATGACTCTCTCACTGAAAGTAAAGGCAAAGGAAGGATAGATCTTGATCATGGTCAGTTCAGCAATGTGCTGTATGTGCCTGGTCTCGCCTCCAACCTCCTGTCAGTGTACCAGATGACCCACACTGGGTATCCTAAGAAGGTCATATTCTCCCCTGATGAAGTTGAGATCACATAGATTTCAACTGGTAGAGTCATTGCAAAAGGAGTTGCTAATCATGCTCAAAAGGTATACATGTTCTCACACTTCCTACCTCACTCAAACTCCTCTGCTCTTCTCATTCATGCTAATGAAGCCAGAAAGGTGTGGCGTGAAAGATTTGGCCACCTAAATTACAAGTATCTTTCTAATCTTAGTGAAAAAGAGATGGTCATAGGGTTGCCGAAGATAAAATTTTCCAAAGGAGTCTGCCAAGGTTGTATCCTAGGAAAACACCGAGAGCACAAATTTGAGAGAGCTAGTCATGAGAGAACCTCTGCACCCCTCGAGCTGATCCACAGTGATGTTGCTGTCCCATTCCCTCATATGTCTATGAGTCAGGACAAATATGCATTGACCTTCATTGATGACTTTTCCAGGTATTGCTGGGTTCACTTCCTGAAACACAAGTCTGAATTTTTTGGCCTATTCAAAGTCTTTAAGGATTTGGTTGAAAACCAGTCTGGAAGAAAAATCAAGGCCCTCAGATCTGACAATGGTGGTGAGTATGTCAAGTATTAGTTTATTAATTATTGTGCAGATGCAGGTTTTCAGATGCAGCATTCTATTCCTTACACACCACAACAAAATGGTGTTGCTAAGAGGAAGAAAAGATCACTGAAGGAGATGGCAACATGCATGATGGAGGCCAAAACTTTGCCACCAAAGTACTGGGCCAAAGCTATCAACTGTGCAGCCTATATTCAGAATAGGTTGCCTCACAAAAAGCTTGATGCCATGACTCCCTTCGAAGCATGGAGTGGGCACAAGCCAGATGTGACACATTTCAGGATTTTTGGCTCAAAGGCTTGGGCTAGAATCCCGACAGAGAAGAGGAAGGCTTTGCAGCCCCAAATCCAAGAGTGTCTTTTTGTTGGATACTATGAAGATTCAAAAGGGTAAAAGTTGATAAATTTGAGCACAAATAAATCCTTCATCGAAAGGTGTGTTCAGTTTGAAGAAGAACCCCTTGCAGCAGTGGAAGTTGGTGAAGCCTCTTGACCACTTGAACCTCAAGAAGTAAGTAAAGAGTTTGTTGAACATGCTGATTCTGATTTTTCTGATGGATATGAGTTTACTGCAGACCCTAACATCCCCACAAGGCCAAAATGGGCAGCCAAGACACTACATGCAACAGGTGAGCTAGCTGGGGATCCCAATGACCCAAGAAGGACTAGATCTCAATTTGAGAATGGTCTGTGCATGAAGGATCCTTTGTTTGCTGAAAAATGCTATTTGATGGTGGAGTATGATCGTCAAGCATATGAAGAAGCAGCAGGAGATCCAAGATGGAAAACAGGCATGAAGGAGGAGTTCAGCTCACTCCAGAAGAGAAACACATGGGAGCTAGTGGATCTTCCTCCAGGAAGAAAGTTAGTTCAGTGTAAGTGGGTCTATAAGACCAAATTTTCTGCTTATGGTTCACCACTGAAGTACAAGGCTAGATTGGTAGCCAAGGGATACTCACGGGTTCATGGCATAGATTACAATGAGACCTTTTCCCCAGTGGCAAAGATGGATTCCATCAGGCTAGCTCTAGCCATTGCAGCCTCAAGGCAATGGGAGGTACATCACATGGATGTAAAATGTGCCTTCCTGAATGGAGATCTCATTGAAGAGATATATATGCAGCAGCATTAAGGTTTTGCTACTAACCCGTCTCTTGTGTGCAGGTTGAGAAAGTCATTGTATGGGCTAAAGCAAGCCCCCAGGGCTTGGTATGCCAAGATCGATACCTTCTTGCTATCACTGAATTTTGTTCAGTGCAAATCAGATCCAAATGTCTATTTGAAGTTAGTTAATGGTTCATTAATGATCATTGTGTTATATTTTGATGACCTCCTCATTACAGGAAGCTCACAGGCTGAGATTGCTTCCTTAAAAGGAGCTATGAACCAAGCCTTCTCCATGACAAATTTGGGGCTCTTAAGTCAATTTTTGGGGCTTAAGATTGCTCAAAACAAAGATGGAATCAAGGTGCACCAGTCCAAATATTCCTTGTACTTTCTGAACAAATTCAAAATGAAGGATTTCAAAGCAAGCAAAACTCCTTTCCTTTCAGGAGTGAAGCTGGAAGAAGATAATTCTTCATCGATGGTAAACAATACACTGTATAGGCAATTGATTGGATGTTTGTTGTATCTGACACATAATATACCTGATATTTGTTATGCAGTAAGTGTGGCTTCTAGATTCATGGATCAGCCTCAAGAGATCCATTGGAAAGCAGCCAAAAGGATCCTTAACTTTCTTCAGGGAACAAGGACACATGGGATCTTCTATAAAGCAAAATCTGATCTTGATTTGATTGGATTTACTAACAGTGATTGGGCAGGTGATAGCATAGATAGAAAGTCCACTTCAGGATATGTGTTCATGCTTTCAGAAGGGCCAATCAGCTGGTCAAGCAAGAAACAGAGTGCCATTTCACTCTCATCTACAGAAGCAGAGTATAGAGGAGTTGTTAATGCAGCAACTCAATGTTTATGGTTGCAGGGTTTACTTGGAGAGTGTGGCTTTGAACCAGAGTAATCAACTACCATCTACTTTGATAACTAGAGTACCATTCAAATATGCAAATATCTAGTTCAGAAGCAAAGAACCAGACACATTGAGATCCATATGCACTACATCAGAGAACTTGTGCATGATGGCACCATTCACCTACTCTTCTGCTCATCTTCAGAACAAGTAGCTGATATCTTCACCAAAGAATTTTGTGAGAAGACCTTAAGCAATCTAAAATCACTACTGGGGATTGCTAATCATGCTGTGAAAGAATGAGTGAAGACAAGATTCTACAATTTTGTTTTACAGTTCATGTTTAAGGGAGGATTTTCCCAAGTTGGTTTTGCCTCTTTCCTTGTTTAAATGGACATGCAGTATGTAAAGGGTGACTAAGCATTGAAGCTAGGCCCTATAATTTTTTGATATATTACTCATAAGTCAGGCTTAAGGGGGGGTGTTAGAATAATCAACCCATATTTTACCCACTTAGACATTAATTCCATTATTTTTGTCTTATTTTCCTAGTTCATGTGTCCCACCTTGTGCAAGTTGTCATTTGCCTATCTATAATGGTAAAACTTGCCTTATTTGACTCATGTAGCACATGGGAGATCTAAAGGAATCAAATCTGCTTTATTCCTGGCCTCCTAGGCGCCCTTCTGCTTTTTCTGCTTTATTGCCTACTTTTTCAGTGTTTTAAGGCAAAAGGAAAAGCTAGACTAGGTGAGGTTGACTAGTTTTTTGTCCTACACATCCTCCTTTATTTTCTCCATGAAAAAGAATGTATGAGCTGCCATTCCACCACTCTTTAGCTTTCCTAATCCTCTTTTCCAATTCGTGAGCTCCATGACAGATTTGGGATCAGCTTTTTACACCTATGGGGGATTTGCTTATTTTTGGTAAGCCTTCTTTATGCTAGATTCTAATTGATTCTCATGCATTTGAATCCCTGATGTATGTTATTTATTCAGCAACCTATGTTATTACAGGGTTGGCTATTGTACACTGATTTAATACAGTTTAGTGTTCAGCTCCAATTTTCAGTCTCTTTGTGAGTAATTTTGCATGATCAATTGTTAATTGTTGTGAGTAAAATTAATATATCACCTGGTTCAATTTCCATAGAGACTCCCATACACAACAAGTAGATGTACATAACCAATTATTGTTTCCCTCAGCTTCAACGCATAAAGCGACTGTGCTGTCTGACCCCAACCTGGCCAGGACACCCGTAGAATAACCCCTGCAAAGTACCCCCTCGATATCCTAGGTAAGGCCACTAAGGTCACCTCAATATAATCAATGCTTAGGTAGACAGTACCAGGTGGGATTGACCGTAAGGGCAGGGTAGCAGAGCCCGAAACTCTCGAAAGAGCCCCCAGATATGAATACTGTCACGTCCCCATGCCTTGACCGGCGTAGAGGACGCGACCCAACTACACTAGCACATCGGCGAAGAGGACGCGACTACAAGCTTCATACGCTTGGGCTAAGAGCCCCATGAACATGTACAGGCATAAAATTTGCATAACAGAATGCTGAAATAAAATGTGTTGCAGTATATCATGCACATATGTAATTTAATCAACACACACAGCGGAAATAATCAACACTCATACATGCATGCAATCATTTAACCTGTTCTTCATTTTTTTTTATTAACAGAAAATAAGGTTGCAGAAGTAAAATGAACAAGATCACTTATCTTATGATGAACTCGATCTGCAACCAGCTACGTCGCTGCAACGTTCCACCCAACCATAGGCCAGCGTGCTCCTTAATCTCTTGGCAGCGCTGCCACCCCTGAGCTGGGCATGATTCTCCAAGGAATAAGGGAACTAGCAGGATTACACATAGCCAAGGATATACAAAACACAGCCAAGCCAACACAGTTGGGTTTATCAGGCCATTAAGGAGTTGGAAAAGGCTCAATGCTAAGCTGGTGAGCTCATTATAGAGCCAAGGACACCCACACCAGGTCTAGCCTAATATGTAAGACACCCATCCACATCCAACACAAGGAATCAGTCCCTTCTCTGCTACACAGTCCCTCAGGCCCTGCATTCCCTTCCAGTGCTATTCAGGGGTGATGGAGAAGAAGGTCAGCCCTCTATCTCTGTCTGTGTGGTTCCAGCCACCAGGTTTATCAAGCAAAGCTAAGCCCCCTTCCCTGCTCCTCTCACAGTCTGAAGACCAACCATTGCCCTCAGGCAATTAATTTAGCTGCCACAACTTAAACAGGGAAGACAAATTATGAGTCATTCTTGGCCCTATCGTGGCCAAAATGACTCTTCAAACGAAATTACAACAGCCCTAAAGATGTAAGGAAGACCACGGCAACATAGCCAACAACGTGGGAAAATAACGGTCCTGAAATGTATCGGTGAGCACAACTCACAGCAAACGTGGGGAATATAGCCCGTCTAGGGCAACAGAACCACGGAGAAAACACATAAAGACCATGCAGAGGAAGAGAGAAATACCGACTTTCGATAGCCACAGCCTCCGCGATTTCGCAGGGAAAAGAACGACGTGGGAAAATCTAGAAATTCTTGTGTGTGAGAGGAACAATCAGACCCAAGGAGGAATGAACAGACAATGGAGGCCCTACGTGAGAAAGAGCAGCTTCGTTTTTTTGTTCGTGGATGCACAACAATAGAAAGGACGCGAATTGGAAGTGCGTCCTTCTTCAGCATAGTCGTGGAGAGAGAAAATGTCTGCGTGAGTGAAGAGTGCATTTTTCCTTTCCATTCAGAAGTCAACTATGGGTGGAGTGTGCGTGGAGGCATGGACTGACAGTCCTGCCACCCCACTCCAAAAACAATTAACTGCCATAACTTCCCTCAGTTACCAGCATAAATTATTAACTGAAGGTGGTTGGGATAAAACAAAAGAAGATGACACATGTGTTTTTCCCCCTTTTGGCTCAAGGTTTGACAAATCCCCCCCCCCACATCCTCATCCTTGGGAAAATCATGCCCCTTTCGATTTAGTTACCACGATCGTAGCTGGTCGGGTTCATTTAATTAATTATAGATGCATATTTACATGATGACCAATATAATATATGCCGCATGTCCCGATATACCATCGGTGACAAATTTAAATCCTAAACATAACATGACCAATCAATGGTGGGGCCTTGGCCTTTAACTCCACACCATGATCATTTACAATATACACATCATATACATCTAATGTAACGGGGTCAAAACAGGGGCATTACAAATACAATCCTAGAAATATCTCCGGTGCTACTCAATTATGACTAGGGGTCATCCCAATCAATAACCACTCACAATGCCTCGTGCTTAACTCCCTTTTGAGAGGAGGATCCTGAGAAACACTGGTTATACCAAGGAATTTCACACACTCACCTGGACAGACACATACATGTTGTTGTTTGGTGGTCTTGGAGAATTTACTCAGAATGAACTATTCCAAGACCCTAAAACCTAATCTTGTTGGTGAACCCTATCAAATAAAATAGTGTATTTCATTTTAATTAAGCATTGATTTTAACTGGCTTTATTACCCAAAAGAGGTATATGTCCATGAAACTAATGGTGTTATGACACAACAATACGCAAAATGCACACCTAACAATCAATGCAAATGTATTGTGTCCATTAAAAACAGGGTATGCTACTACGTGAAATGCACAATTTTCTTCAAATGATAAATGCAAGCTTTCTTATATGAAACCCTGACTAATACTCCAAAGAAAATCTAGTGCAAGTACTATGCAAAATGCAAGATGCAATGCATGATGATAAGCAAATATTTTTGGATTTTTTGAAATAAAAATGAGATATAAAAGCAAAAGAATGGCTCTACAACACCCAGAATCTACAAACACACTTAAGCAGCACTCAAGCAAAGTACTAAGGTAAAATAAATCTAATGCACTAATCCCAAAACAAAAAATCGAAAATGCAATGACAAGAACATTCTTAAAAAAGAAATTTAGCCTAAAAAAACATCTCTCGTCAGAAATAAAGGTGTATACAGACTCTAGTAGTATCAAAGGAGACTCAACAATCATCAAAATTCACCCAGCAACCATCCAACTTCCTCTAGAAGCAAAAACTAAGGTCATACGCTACTATTCGCAGTAAACCAGCATGTGTACGCAGAAATAGCAGTGAAACCCGCGTATATACCTTACTATGAGTTAAAAAATCACATACAGGAAGAAAGCTGCAGAAAAATAAAGGCAAACAAACAAGCTGAGACAAACTTCATGCCAATCAGACACTACCAGGCAAACATGCCCCCAGACCTGACACAGAAACAAGAGAAAAAGAGCAATTCAAACTCATTGAATGCCAATAGAAAACCCCCAAAGGAAAACTACTAGGAACTCCCCAGCAGAGTCACCAATTCTGTTACAGAGAGAAATTCCTATGTCTTGGGGTACCACAACAGACAACTTGACTCTAGAAATCAATCCTTTCCAATACGCTATAGAAATTAAACATCTAACACTAAAGGATCAAACCTCGTACCTTATTCCAGATGGTTGAAGTAGATCCCCGTGGAGCTTTCCAACTTCAGCTTGAATTTATAAATCACTTCCTCAACAACAAGTAAACAAGCCAAGCATACTCTATATTGGTGTTAGATCTATTCCAGCATATATAATCAACAATGCATAAGCATTTGAAATCATCCATGGATAAAATATTCATTCAAACATACATTATTGGACAGGAAAAGATATTTCAATTAATATAAAATCAGAGATTACAATGGATACAACCTTTGTTGGAACGTCTGTGAATCGGAGAAATTAAATCCCCTACTTGGGCCTCCACCACCTCAATCCTCCATCTCTCGATAGCAATCTCACAAGCAAAAGGAAAGCTTGGGAAGAACACAAAAGTGCTCCGAGAGACAAAGGGATGCAGACTCAAGCACAAGTTCCGGCAACAATGGACTATAGTTTCTTTGCTCTCAATTCTCTCATATGCCTTTGATGTACCAAAGAGTTCCTTATATATATTTTCAAAGGGGTAATGAAAGGTCGAATCCGAGCGATCTCAAGGAATATGGAAGGTCAGGAGTCAAGTGAGTCAGATCCATGTCAAGGAAAATTCCAAAAGGATTTGGATTTTGCACACATCCCGATTTACGCGGTTTTAGGGGTCAAACCCGCGTATATACGCGATTAGGGGTTTAAAGCTGCGTATATGAATTTTTACATGTTTTTAGGGATGTTCCAGGAAACACCAAATGACAAAAAATGGTCCAAGGGGTCTAAGGAGTCTGCAGAGGGACAAGGGAAGGCCATACAAGTGTGATTCACCTGAAGTGGTAAAATCAGCTATAACACATAGGGACATGGAATTCCATAATGATGTGATCTACCAAGTGTGGTAAAATTAGTTAGAACAAACCTCTTCAAATTTCACTCAAACCACAAGCATCTATACTTTGACAAAGTCCCATCAAATGGGATTTAGGTTGTCTTGACAATTTTAGTAAACTCCTCTTGTTCCAACGAGGATGAGTTGAATTTTTTAGTACTTGTCAATTTTATTCCTTCCTTTCCCATTTCTGAGAAAGTTAGTGGGTGATGACATTTCCCTTCAACCCCTACCCACTTCCTTATCCTATACCGGCCACAAAATTAATCTTTGTTTTTTCCAACCTATTTACAATACTTGTGTTACCCACTCTCAATTTTTTCCAAGTGGGAATGATCTTTTCCAACTCTAGATCCAATAAACCCACATCATTCAATCTCTACTTAAATAAATCCAAGATAGGATCTTGGTTAGATGAATGGCCCAAAATCCTATGAGAATAAGGATGCGTGCTAATGCAAATGAAAAGTATTTAGCGCATAAGAAATATCGTATATTCCATCCCAAGGTGAGTCCCACTAATTGACTAACTAAATCAATATGAATGAATTCCTAGTCCCCAAATACCTTCCCTAAATGTTACAAGATTGTTCACCCTTATCTCATGTATTTTCGAATAAAAACAAATTCAAGCTTGTATGCTTCCATAAGCCTCTTCTAGGATAGATTTTTCATGGCATTTCCCATCTCTCAAATTTTCAAAGAAAAAGTAATTGTGATTCACCCATAAATGGGGGTTTTATATCTTTAAGGACCTTGGTAATTGGCTTTTTCTTCCAATAAGAAATATCTTTTTTTATTTTCCTTGAGCAATGGAAAGAAAATGTTTTCAACCCCTTCCAAGACCTAGTTCAACATTCCAAATACCCATCCTCAATCCACCTTCTACTCTAGGATGTACTAACCCTAGAACCTTATATCTAAACCTTAAATGGTATCCCATTTGATCCCCCTTCTAAGCTTACCCTCTTTCGCAATTTTTGGAGAAATAGGAGTGACCATAGTGGATTTAGATTCATGTAAGCGTGATTTAAGGGACAAATCATTAGTATAAAAACCCTGCTAATAAGATTTGAAGTAAATCATGATAGATTGATGGAAGGCATCATAACAACCTAAAAACCGTAGAAAGGATTTTAACTAGAAGAAGACTAGCCTTTTCCAATGTGACAATGAGACAAAACCATTTTATTAAATATAAGAGAAGGTAATTTTAAAACTTACCTGAAGCATCTAAGGACTGTAGCAAAAGTAGATCCTTCAACGTTTTCATGAGGCTAAATATTTTTCCCTTGATTTTGCTCACAAAATGGAGAAGGAGAGGTGTGGTGATTGGTTTTTGAAGTATCACCATCCTTCAAGAGAGCTTGATTAGACACACCCATCAAGTTTAACCCATTTCCACACCCTCGGTGCCTTCCTGTTTTGTATTTTATAGCTCTTGCTTCATTTGCAAATACCTATTTCCATTTTCTAAAGGATTTGTATTCATATTTTCAACCTCGATTAATTTAGAGAACTTCAACTCACATTCATGTGCTAAGTAACCATGTTTTTGAAATTACAGATAGAGAAAGGGAACCCCAAGATAGTCCAAATTCTTCTAGTGGGAGTAAGTTCCCTTTTATAGAAGAATTTTCTTTTCTAGGTCCTCCAAAAAGTCTAGGTATACCATAATTCTAGCCATTGATATTTGAGTTTCAAACCAAGTAAATTTTATTCTCCTCAATGAAGTCTTACACAACATTTCATATTGATCGATACACATTCGAAAACTATAATTTGAAAGGAATTATGAGGAGTTTAATCCAAACCAAAACCAAATAACAATTCTGATGTTGGGCATCAAAAAAGGGGTCCCATTGCTTGATAGGTAGTAAATAGCTTCACCACATCCAATTCCCATGAAGAACCTTATCTAAATCCGTTTTGTCTCTTAAACAATCAATCTAGCCACCCATGGGATAGAATGAAGTACATTGGAATATACCCTATAATTGTCACCCACATACTCGGAACCTAATATTTCAAACTTTGAAAACTCATGAATCTATCTTGGTTTCATGAACCAAGTGTTTTTTAATTTAGGGTGTCATCTATGTGCACATGCCGTTTGTACGACAAAAACAAATTTCTTTGAAATGTAAATAAAAAGTGCAATTAAAAGAAAGGATAATGTTTAATACTCGTGAAACTTGAATTTTTTTTCTTTAAGCAAAACCAAGTACTTTTCTAAGAATGCAAAAGGAATATTTTTCAAATTCCAAACACAACAATTCAAATGAAAACTAACAAGAAACTATTGCAATCTAGAAATGGAATAAAATAAATACTTATAGCCAATACTAAGAATGCAAATGATGTCATTTCGTATCTTAATTATCTCTAACAAGTAAAAGGAGGAAAGAAAATCATGATAGGTGTGCACAGAAAATAGATGCAACTCTTAATGAATTAAAGAGAGATTCTATGCAAATGCAAGAATTCACTCAAAACAGTTGTGAAATTATAAGAATGAAAAAATAAAGAGATCGAGAAATGTACTAGATTGGGTCCCTAAAGTCAACAAATATTAGAGTTTTCCTACCCTTTCACCAATACAAGTAGTAATGGAGAGAAAACAAAGGTGAATTTTAATATACAAACTAGAGTAGAAACCAAAATTGAATTGCAAAAGATAAACTAGGAGATCAACCTATTTTGCAAAAAAATGGTTTTTTAAGCGAATTTGCATATTTCCTTGGAAATTTTGTGATGTTCTATCACACTTTTGTTGTGAAAAACAAAAAGTGTGAAGAGAACCCCAAACAGGAGATTCTAAAGCATGTTTATGGCTGATACCAAAAATGGGTTTTTCTACCTAAGTCATTTGCGTGTGGGGATATAACATGAAATAGAAGGAAAAAAACAAGAAGGAAATGTAAAATTCACCTAGAGAGAAGTTTGAAATGACACATACACAACCAAGGATGAATGATAATATTCAGCTCTACTATATGACCGTAAAAAACCATTATTAGTGTTCTATCACCTAGATGTACCAAAATTATGCACTCAAAGGTTGTGCAATATTGAGTAGCAGATCAAAAGGATTTGATGCAACAATAAAAAGAAACTAAAGACACTATTCAATATCCATACAATGTAACATAAAAGAAACTAGATAAATAAAGAAACAAAGAATTATATAAAGAATGTCATTTTATATTAACAAAAGAATATAGACGATGAAACACACCTTGGCGTTGGATGTAGTTGATGTGAATCTCTACACACCAAAGGGAGGGTTCTTTCTCTTTTTTTGATGCTCGACCCCCATATAGATGATGTGTTATGGACACCATAGAGGAAATAAAAGCAATGGAAATCCCCCCCATCCTCTGTCTCTCTAGGCAGTCAAGCAATATAACCCTGATCTTATGAATGGATGTGATCCAATGGAATGACATTAAGGGATTTATGTAAAGGAAAGTATGTGCCCATTTCTTAGATAGAGATCCAATGTGGATAATCCCTTATATTGATGACTTTGTAAAACGTCCCTATCTACCTCATGCATCATTTGAGGCGATGCGAGACTCATGAAGCGGTCCAGCTTGACATTTCCTTTACCTTGATACCGTTTATTATGCCTTCATTCATAAAAATAGACATTCGAATAACACTGCACAAGAAAGGGTTTCCAAATTTTGCCCAATCAATCCAAATCTAGTTCCATAATCCTTAAAAACATGCTCATGGTATATTAATCCCTTAATATCAGTGAATTGGGACTTTAATTAACCCCTTAATTAACATCGATGGTAAAATTTCGCTTCAAGTGGCTAAATTATCATTGATAGAATATTTCTTACCTTTCCACTTTTTTTTGCGTATGTACACTGAAGAGTCAGGAATCAACAACAAAAGAAAAACCTAATAATTCATGCTTCTCACTTTCGATTCTGCAATCATTGGAGTGAACTTATTTTATCATGCAGTGTGTACAAATGAGAGAGGGTGCCTCCCTATTTATATTCCTTAGTTGTGTGACCTTTTGGTCCAACAAACCCTAATTTTCCCTGGAACCAGAAAACCAGCACTGCAGAAGATCAGCTCCAGATCCAGTTTTCAGCTTCTCAAATTGGTAAGATCTAAATATTTTGTATTTCCATTTGAGTTTCTCTGTTAAGATGTCTCATCACACCAATATTGATGAAAAGATTGAGGGAGCTGATAACTTCCGATCTTGGAAGTATAGGATCTCCCTCGTCTTGGAAGAAAATGAGTTGGACTCTTACATCAATGAAGAGGTTCCAGTTTCAGAGGAAGATGAGGCTAAGGCCTTACACAAAAGGAAATTGGTCATGGCTAAGAGGATTATTGTAGATTCGATCAAGGATCACTTCATACCATAGGTGTCCTCCATAAAGACCCCTAAATCTATTTTTGATGCCCTGATAAAACTGTGTGAAGGAAAGAACATAAATCAGAAGATGACTTTGAGGAACCAGTTGAAGAATGTGAAGACCTAGAATGCGGAGATCATATAGTCATACTTTACAAGGGTCTCTTAGATCAAAGAACAACTTGACGCAGTGGATGAAGAAGTGGAGAATGTAGAAATTATGATGACTACCTTGAATGGTCTCCCTAGATCATGGGACTCCTTCATTCAAGGAATTTGTGCAAGAAAGAAGCTAGTCAAGTTTAGTAGGTTGTGGGAATAATTCTCACAAGAAGAAGCTCGAATAATAGCCCAAGAAGAAAAGATGGAAAGTGAAGATCAGATCTCATAGTACACTCCAAGAAAAGTAGAAGAGATTTTCATCACCCCAAAGGTAAGCATTCTCACCAGAAAGGTAACTCAAGAAAAGCAAATAGAGATTTATCGAAACTCAGATGTTTTACTTGTGATGAGAGAGGACACTATGCCAAATATCGTCCTAGGAACAGAAATGGCTCTCATAAGAACAAGGGAAACAAGAGAAGACATCATATTCATGTTGCATAGCATGATGAACCTTCCCTAAAGAGAATCAAACAAGAAAGTGATGATTCTTCAAGTGATGAAGAATATGCTCTGATTTCCGCTCTGATGGGAACTACCACAAATGGAAGAAATGATTTGCTTATAGATAGTGGGGCTTCCAAACATATGAAGGGATTCAAAGAATCCTTTGTGAAACTATTTGAACATGAGTCACCTCATAAGGTGAAACTTGGGGATGACTACGAGTATCCAATAAAAGGTAGTGGTAAATCCTCCTATAAGCTAGACTCTGGAAATTCTATGAAGATGAAGGATGTCTTGTTTGTACCAGGACTAAAGAAGAATCTCCTCTCCATATCTGTATTGGATGCAAAAGGCATAAGGGTTTCATTTATATATGGCCAAGTTCTTATGTGGCCAAAGGGAAAGACTATAGATGATGTATTAGTAATTGGGGAACAAGAAGGAGGACTATACAAATTGAAGGGTTAACCAAAACAAGCTTTGGCCCATGACTTAGTAGAGCCAAAAGAACTTTGGCATAGAAGGCTTGCACATGTGCACTATAGAGCACTACCACTTGCAAGCAAATTTGTTGAAGGTCTTCCAGAAATACAAACAAAACATGACAATATCTGCAAAGGATGTGTGAAAGGAAACAACACAAAGAATACATTTCCAAGTAGTGAGAGCAAGGCAAAAGGAATATTGGAAATCATACACTCTGATAGTATGAGGTCTGATGTCATCCAACTCATTAAGTGGGTATGTATACTATGTTTCTTTCATTGATGATTTTTCTAGGAAGACATGGATATACTTCTTGAAAAGCAAAGATGAAGTATTTAGCAAGTTCAAGGAATTCAAAGCCTTGATCGAGAACCACACAGAAAATAAGATCAAGACCTTTTGATCAAACAATGGTGGAGAATTCACATCAAATGAATTCAAAGAGTTATGCAGAGATTTAGGGATTAAGAAGGATTTAATCTCTCCATATAGACCATAGAAGAATGGGGTTGCAGAAAGGAAGAATAGAATGATCATGAAAGCTGCAAGGGAAATGTTTCATGATCAAGATCTTCCCATGCATCGATGGGCAGAAGCTGTCAGGATAGTGGCGTATGTACAGAACTGTACTCCACACAGAGTACTAGAGAACAAGACACTTGAAGAAGTCTTTTTTGGCAAGAAACTAGAATTCAACCATCTCAGAATATTTGTTTGTCCAGTGTACATACACATTCTAAAAGAAAAGAGTACAAAGTTAGATCCTTCTAAAAAGAAGGGTATATTTGTGGGATATAGTGAAAGCTTGAAAGCTTACATAGTATACTTCCTAGGGTTCAAGAATATTGACATTAGCAAAGATGTAACATTTGATGAAGACTCATCTTACAACAAATCCAAAAAGAGACCAACTGAAGACTCTTAAGAAACAAAAGTACCTAGAATTTAAGATACTACTATGAGTGATGAAAATCAAGATGAAGAATGATGTATGAGATGTTGTCCCTAGACCAAAGGGGAAGAATGTTGTGACTTCCAAAGATCAATCATGTTGCAGATGGAATCATATAGAAATATAAAGAAATATTTATGGCTCATGGCTTCTCCCAGAAAGAAGGAATAGATTATGAAGAAACTTTTGCACCTGTATCTAGATACACTTCCATCATATCAATACTTTATTTGGCTACAATGATGAAATGGAAGATACACCAGATGGATGTCAATATTACTTTCTTGAATGGTGTATTAGAGGAGGAAGTGTATGTGAAGAATCCACTCGGTTTTGAGACACGTGACAGGGAGACTCATGTGTGTAAATTGAAGAAATCCCTGTAAAGTTGGAAACAGGCACCCAGGACATGGTACGGTAGAATTTACAGCTTCCTATCTAGTTTGGGCTTTACCAAGAGTAAAGAAGATTCCAAACTTTACTACAAGGTTGAAAAAGGGAACCCAGTGATACTCTTACTGTATGTAGATGATCTATTTGTAACAGGTGTGGATGGGTTGATTGCTGATACGAAGAGGAAGCATGCTGCTGAGTTTGAGATGAAGGACTTGGGTATGATGCACTACTTTATAGGCATGGAGGTGTGGAAAAATGTAGATGGAATCTCCCTAAAACAAGGGAAGTATGCAGTAGATATATTGAAGAGGTTCGAGATGATGGACTGCAAGGCCATGACCCAACCTATGGCATCGAACCTGAAGCTATTGAGTGATTCTTCATCAGAGATGGTTGATGCTACAATGTATCGTCAGATGATTGGGTCCTTGATGTACCTGACGAATAAAATACCATATATTTGCTTTGCTTTGAACACATTGAGCCAGTTCCTGACGGATCCCGGACATGTTCACTTGATTGCTGCAAAGCATATTCTGAGGTACCTGAAGGGTACAATTGACTATGGGATCAAGTATAAGGTGGATCAGAAGATTAACCTAGAAGGGCAGGCAATGCCATTTATAAGAGGAGCACTTCGGGATGCTGCTTCAGTATGGGATCAGGTGTGCTCTCTTGGTTTAGCAGGAAATAGTTATGCGTGGCACTGAGTACAGCCGAAGAAGAGTATGTCGCAGCTTGTTCGGCTAGTTGTGAGGAAGTGTGGCTGAGGAAGCTACTATATGGTTTATTTGATCTTTAGTTGGATGCTACTTGTATATATTGTGACAACCATAGTTGTGTGAAGTTGTCAAAGAACTCGGTGTTCCATGACAATTCGAAGCATATCGAGATCAAATATCACTATATTAGGGATATGGTGCAGAGAGGAGCAGTGAAGCTCCAATATGTTACGACGGATGAGCAAAGAGCTGATGTGTTGACCAAGCCATTATCCAGAGTGAAGTTTGAGTACTTCAGGGAGAAGCTTGATGTTCTCCAGATCGAGGTTCCTTCCAAAAGGAAGTGATGAGTCCATGAGCCCTTCTAACATGGTGATAGGATTTGTTCCTTCTATGGTTAGATGTAAGTGCAGAGCCCTTATGACATGGTGATAGGATTGGTTCATTCCATGGTCATATGTAAGTGCATATCCATTCTAATATGACTGTGGGATTGGCTCCCACATGATCAGATGCAAGTGGAGAGCCATTCTGGTATGACTGTGGGATTGGATCCCACATGATCAAATGTAAGTGCAGATCCATTCTAATATGCCTATGGGATTGAATCCCACATGATAATATGTAAGTGCCGAGCCATTATGATATGACTATGGGTTTGGCTCCCACATGATCAGATGTAAGTGCAGAGCCATTTTGATATGACTATTGGATTGGCTCCCACATGATCATATGTAAGTGCAGAACCATTCTAATATGACTATGGGATTGGATCCCACATGATCAAATGTAAGTGTAGATACATTCTGGTATGACTATGGGATTGGTTCCCACATGATCAGATATAAGTTTAGATCCTTTACCTGGATGATAGATGATGTTTCCTATCATGCCGACAGATGTAAGTGCAGAGCATTTTCCCAGATGATAGATGGTGCATCCTATCATGGCAATGGATGTAAGTGTAGAGCCTTTCTCTAGATGGTATATGGTGTTTCCTACCATGCTAGTAGATATAAGTGTTGAGCCTTTCCTTGGAGAGTAGATGGTGTGTCCTACTATGCCAGAGGATGTAAGTGCTAAGCCTTTCTGACTGGGTCAAATATAAGTGTTGAGCCTTTCTCACTGGGTCAAATATAAGTGTTGTGCCTTTCTCTGGATAGTAGATGGTGTGTAGTGCTATGCCAATAGATGTAAGTGATGAGCCTTTCCTTGGATGATATATGGTGTGTCCTATCATCCCAGTGGATGTGAATGTTGGGCCTTTCTGACATGGTGGTGGGTGTGTTCCTCCCATGGTCATATGTGAGTGTTGGGCGTGCTTTTATGACATGGTGGTGGATGTGTTCCTCCCATGGTCAGATATAAGTGTTGAAGAAGATGAATACCTACCTGGAGGCTAGGCCTATGAACAACATGAAAAAGTGTTGGCTCTGTAGAACTTCCTATGACAAGAAGAATTGAGAGATAGCACTAGTTGATCGACATGGAGGAAGCAGTGATGACGATGATGATCCATTGAGGATCCAGTGATGATCCAACTTCAATGATTATCCAGTGATGATCCAGCTTTGATGATGATCTAGTGATGATCTAACTTTGATGATGATCCAGTGATGATCTAGTTTCGATGATGATCTAGTGATGATCAAGAATTGATTTTGATCCAATGATGATGATCCGATGATCTAGACTTGATGTTGATCTAGAGAAGAAGAATTGTGCTAATGAATTGTGTCAAGAGAATATATTCCTAGTTAAGAGGGAGTGTTGATGTATTTGTAACTTTGGAATGTATTCACTTGTATAATTTATGTATTGTACCCCGATGTTCCTATTGGGAAGTATGTGTAATGTAATTGAGTCATGTCATCCCCCGATGCTCCTTTCAGGAGAATCAATAATGTAAACAGTCATGTAAATTCATAGAGGGTAACCCTCCTTATTGTTCAAGTTGGAATGATATTTTCCAGGGTATTGTTGGTGTCTATATACTACCTCTATTTCTGACGAGAGACCCTTTTTATATGTTTTTTATTAGATGTTTTTCTTGTCATCATATTTCCTTTTTATTTTGGTATTAGTGCATTATATTTTTTTTATATTGGTGCCTTGTTTGGTTGTCATATGATATTTGTTGCAAGGTCTCAGATTTGTAGAGTCTTTTGTTGCTTTTACATATCATCTATTTAAAAAATACAAAAATATTTGATTTTTGGCATGTTTATTCTTTTTTTCATTTTGCATTTGCATGGTGCTTGCATTAGGTTTTCTTACTGAAGTAATAGTCAGTATTTATTATAAGAATCGATGCATTGTCATTTGCAGGAAAAATATGGATCTCTTGTAGTGGCATACCCCATTTTCTCATTTAGACATAATTGCACTTGGGATGGTTTGTTAGGTGTTCACATTTAATTTCACTACTAAGTCATAACAGCATTGGTTGCACGGTCATTTCCTTCGAGTAATCACAACCACTAAAATCAACGCTTAATTTAAAATGAATTAAACTTTTTTATTTGATAGGGTACATCAACAAGCATAGGTTTTAGAGTCTTGGAATAGTTCATTGTGAGTAAATTCTCCAAGACTACTAAACAAAACAAGTAGGTGTTTGTTGAGGTGAGGGAGTGAAATCCTTGGTATAATTAGGGTTCTCAGGAGGATCCTCTTACATAGGATTTAAGCACAAGGCATCGCACAAGATTGTTGTTAAGATAGCCCACGGCCACTTTCAGTGAGCACCAGAGGTATTTCTAGGATCTGATTCATATCTAGGGTTTTTGAGGTATCTGTTGGTGATTTTGAGCTTCGGTATTTCCTACCATTTCCATACGGTATATCCCTTCCGTGACTGTCCTCCTTAGAATTGGTTATATTTGGGTGAAATTAGTTTCCTTACCTAGGTGTCATAGGGGGTACTTACAGAGGTTATTCAGTGAGTGGCATAGACAGGTAGGGGTCAGACATCACAATGTATTTACATGTTGAAGATGAGGGCCACTATAATTGGTTATACACCTATGATTGTAGTGTATGGGAGTCACAACCCTCTCCTAGGAGATGCATACCTGCTGAACTCAGGATTTCACTTATCCTCCACAAAATTCCAGAAAAGAGGGTTAGGATAACTCACCTCAAGGAGGTGCATATTTTGATGGAGAAAGATTCCATATTAGAGAAGTTTCAATTTTTTACCATGGAACACTATGGGAAGGAACTAGGAAAAAAAATACGGAAATAGGGAAGGAAATAGCAAAGGAACTAGGGAAATAGTGAAGAAGAGATATTTTATAATAGATAGTTTGGTTGGTTAACTTGAGAGATATAGTGTTTTGAGTTTGATGTAAAGGTGGAATTTTATAATGATTAGTTTGATGGGTTAACTTGAGGGTTATAGTATTTTGAGCTTAGTGTAAAGGGTTTGATGATTTTTTTTAAGATAAGTTTTTTTATGTGTTTTATTTAATGTTTTTATCAAATTAAGGATTATAATTAGAGTTGATGAGTTTGTAGTGGATACTACCTGGGAAATGCAAAAAAACGTTAAAGTATTTCTTTATGTAGTTTTATTTGAGAAAAAAAGAAACCCCATAAAAATATCTATATTTAGTTATTAGTATAAAAATTTGTTTATTAGTTATGGATAGACGTCACATGATAACACTTATGTGCATACATAGGGGTTTGATCCCAATAAGTTCACTTCATTTGAAATCCCTTTCCATTTGGAAAAGGCCATTTTAGATAAGTAAGTTTGTTTCTGGTAAGGAGTTAAAAAGTCTAGAATGAAAAGTAAGATCACTTGTATTAGGAATTAATAGCAATAAAATATAACAATAATATGCCAGAAATAAACATTAAAAGAAACATTCACATCGACACAACCATTTACCCTGGAAAACTCCATGCATGGAGAAACTAACAGCAATGAAGGTCTTCATTAACCTAGCCAAAATAGGCCAACCAAGCTAAGTGAGATAGTCACCACTCACCTCTAAGCCACTTTACAATGGAGACTCATTAACCATTATAAATAATTCCTTACATGCAATACCACGAGGTACAAGAAACCAAGTGCTAGACCCAAACCACCATTCACTCATTCCCGATTCAAGGTTAACTCTAACAATCCACACTTTAAACTTGATTTGGAGTAACGACCAACCCCCCTTAAATTTTTACTGAGGAATTCAACATACACCCTCTATCACCTAGGTCTATCTCCCGAATTTATCGGTAAGCTACCAAGGGTATGCATTCCTTACAAGGACTTAAAACCATATTCCCATTTACATGCACACTACTCCTTCAATTTTTTTTCATGTGTCTTCATGTTGACTACATCATGACCATCCATTGCTTTATCCTCTCATTTTTCCATGCCTTCTTTCTTGCTCGCCTTGTCATGCCTTGCATTATTTCCATGCTTCTTTCTTTTCCATTGATTTTCCACACATATTTTAGGTGATCTAGTTCTTGCATATTCATCCCGTTCTCCAATGTTGCATAGTAACTCATCGATGGTGAACCCTACTCTAACAGATCACAGGAGGACACGTTGTTTCTCAATGCCTCACATAGAATGATGTTATAATCACTTTTTGTTGTTGATAATGTAACTTCAAAAGATATTCTTCATTGTATTATTTGTATTATTATTATTATTATTATTATTTGTTGTACATTTATTGTACCTCCTTTCGGTATGTTTTCCCTTTGATTGGAGATGTCATTAATGTAATTTGTCATGTAAGAGTTGAGGTAAAACCTCGGTCTTAAGTCTTGGAAATAGTCCCAAAAACTATATGCATAAAATGTATTTTTGAGTCTCCCTATGAAAGGTCGATCTAGTATGGTCCAAAAGTAGGCCCTATCTGACCAAAAGGTCATACAAATAAAGAATATAAATAGGGAGGCTCCCTCCCTGATTTGTACACACTGCAAGATAAAGCAAGTTCACTCCAAGAGATAATAATACAAGTTCACTAGTGAAGAAGAAGAAGAGGAAACCAAAGACATATTATCTTTGATTTTTCTATATCGGCATGACATTGTACTAACTAACAAATCTATATAGAAGAAGTTGCTAGGTTTTCTCCCTTGTGGTTTCCGAGAATAAAATATTTGTATCTTTCTTTATGTTGTGTTTGTCTATATTTCAATGATCCTATTACATTAGATTAAATATCGAATATATTCTAATTAAATTTCAAACTCTAACACGAAATTAAAGCCACCCTGAAAGAAGGCTCTATGTCGTTGTAGAAACTAGGGATTTCAAGTTCTAGGAATTTTCTCTACAAAATTTCTAAAAAAGAGGGCTAGGATGACTTGCATCAAGGAGGCACGTATTTTGGTGGAGAAAGAATCCAAATCATAAAAGTTTCAATTTTTTTATTGTGGGACACCGCGGGAAGAAACTAGGGCATCAAGCTGTTTGGAGTTTGCCTTCATATTTTTTGGACCTCACTAGACAACTCGCCTCAAGGAGGCACATATTTCTATTCAGAAATACTTTCAAGATTACAAAATAGAAAAATTAGGGTTTCTTTATGGAACCCTATGTCATCCAAACCAAGGAGCTACTTGGGCATCTTAAACTGGTAAGATTTATTTCTTTACTATTTTCATTTGAGGTTCTCATATAAAAATGATGAATAAAACTAAGCTTGAGGACAAGCTTGAAGGAGATGAAAAATTCCAAACCTGGAAATATAGAATCTCTCTTATCCTAAAAGAGAATGATTTGGACAAATATGTCACTGTGGAGATTGCAGAACCAAAGGGATATGATGCCAAGGATACTCACAATAAGAACATGATAAAATCCAACAAGATAATTTCATACTAAATCAAATATCATCTCATCCCTCATGTATCATCATTGAATACCTTGAAGGAGATGTTTGATTCTTTAGTCAAACCATTTGAAGGGAAGAACATTAGCAAGAAGATGAACTTGAGGAATCAACTCAAGAATGTGAAGATTCAACACTCAGAAACCATTCAGTCCTACTTCACTAGGGTTTCTCAAATCAAACAGAAATTAGAGGCCATTGAAGTAAATGTCGAAGAAGGAGAAACAGTGATGACAAACTTGAATGGTTTCCCAATATCATGGGACTCATTCATTCAAGGGATATGTGCTAGAAAAAATATAATCAAGTTCAACAGATTATGGGAAGATTGCACTCAAGAAGAAGCCCGATTAGTGACAAGAGAACAAAATATGGAAGTTGATGATTATCAATACCTAACAACAAATGCAAAGAAGAATAGAAGGAAGAGGGATGATCACCCTCATATAAAGCCCTAAAAATTCATGAAGAATCATAGACCTCAAAAGTATTTCTCCAATATCAAATATTTCACATGTAATGAGAAAGGTCACTTTGCAACAGATTGTCCAAGAAACAAAGTATCCACCAAGACCAGTGAACTATAAGAGGCATCATGATCATATTACAGAAGAGGATGAACTAGAAAGGAAAAGAATGAAATAAGTTTTATTTAAGTGGCGAGGAATTTATACTTTAAGGATTCAATCCATAATGATGAAGATCATACTTTATGAACCTAATTTGAAGAAGAACCTCTTATTTATATAAGAAGGGATGCAATTGTGAATAAAGATGAAGGGACACTAATAACCAATACACAGTCCCATGTGATCTATGGTGCAGAAGAGTTTCTCAACATTGTCAATCATGAACAAGACACACATAGGTCCTCAAAATAAGATGACAAAGAAAAACACACTGTTATAAACTTAAAGAGGGAAGGATCAAGAGGGAATCCACAGGCCAAACAAACAAATGTACGTGATTAAATTTTCATTTCATATATATCTAGTTACTTAAATGATAGTGTTTACATATTTATATTCCTAGATTTCAAAAATGTATTATACATGTCAAAATGTTTGCATTCATGAACAATATACTACTATATGCATGTGATGGGTAAGTAGCCTATGGTGTTGTACAACATTCCATTACGGATTTTAGGAAACCTCTTTGCTGACACATTGGGAAAAATGCACATTCTTAGAAATGTTCTAGTATAGATGTAACACATCTAGAAAGTTACCATATGGATGAATGTTTTATTGGATAAAATAGTTTCACGACTGTGTGACATATGTCTTTATGTATAATAATTTGTTGTTATTAATATGTTTGGAAAAAAAAATGAAATGTTTCTAATCATGCAACTGAACTTGACTTGTCGGAAGTACCATATGCAATCACCTACAAGAGAATTATGGTGAGGTTTTTTCCAACAAACAAGTGGTGTTGGTTCAACTATAACACTCAAAGAAGATTCACTACAATGAAGTACATGAATAGGAACCTGAAATCTCCCATGGTCAGAGACATCGTGATGGAATAAAGAGATTCAGAAAAAATATGAGAATCATGATATGATCGATCCATAGAGACTGGTAGATCCACCTTGAGTGGTGAACACATACAAGAGAAGACCAACTTAGGTACGAGACATCATGACAAGATGAAGAAAATCCTGGTTCTCCAATGAGACATCCATAGAAAGTAAGAGGCCTTAGACACACCCCCATTATGTGGAACTATTGTGTACCATCATTGATGCAAATCCTTCTAGGTATGTATTAGAATAAACCAAGAAGAAAGAATGGAAATATTTTATGATCAAAGAGTTGCAATTGATCATGGAGGATGATTTCTAGGATGTGGTCTCGAAACTAGAAGGGAAGTCTGCAGTGTCTTCCAATAGGACCTACAAGACCAAGAATACAACATATGTCAGCATCGGGAAATACAAAGAAATGTTCATGGTTTCTATTAGAAAGATGGAATCAATTCACTAGACACACTTAAGTGAATTACAAGTGCTTATCAAGGATAAAACCACATGCGAGCAGAAGGATTTGTAAAGGATCATAAAGAACCTATGGGAACATTTATAAGAGGAGATTGAGGATCACCTAGAGTGATGAAGATCTTGACCTTTGCTACAAGGTTTAATATGGAATGATACTGAGGATGAGAAGCTCATAGATGGGCGTACGAGGAACTTTCAACAAAGTTCAATATAGAGGATCCTAGTATCCAATTACCTTTATAGATAACATAGATGGATACACAAAAGATCAGCAGTAGAGGAAGATACTTGTCACTCTAGTGGAGAATGTCCTGATGCAGAAAGTACAATATGTAGACAGAGGATGGTGCTTCACTTCAGAGGAAGTGACTACAATAGATATCTGAGTTCAAGAATATTGATAGCATTCTTGGGATTAGAGGTCTGTAATAATACATAGGATATTTTCCTTATCTGAGATGTTGAAGAGATCTGAGATGTTCGATTGAGAGGCTACACCTTTGGCATCGAGCTTGAACTTGTTATGTGATCCTACTTTAAAGAGAGTTGATGCCACAATATATAGGTAGATGATCGGTTCATTGATGATGAACCTGATGTTGAATACATGCTTTGCAGAGAACACTTTGTGCCAATACATGTTCGAGATGAGACATGTTTACATGGTTGCAAAAAAACACATACTAAAGTACCTAGAGGGTACGATTGAGTATGGCCTCAAATATGCGAAATATTAGAGGATGTTCCTATAGGGATATGTTGACTCCAATTGAGTTAGTAGTGCTATAGGTAGGAATAGCACTTAAGGGTGCTACTTCAGCTTGAGGTCTTGCATGATTTATTGTTGCAACAAGAAGCACACGAATGTAGAACTGAGTATAGCCGAGGCATAGTATATTGAAAAATTTTCAACAAGTTGTGAGGTAGTGTGGTTGTAGAAGTTACTTATGGTATTGTTCAATGTTGAGTTAGAAATGACTTCCATGTCGAAGAACATCGAGGTTTGACACCACTATATTCAGGATATGGTGTATAAAGGACCAGTGAAGCTCTGGTATGTTGTGACAGACGAGAAGATAGTTGATGTATTAACCAAGACTCTGGTGAGAGTGAAGTTGTAATACTATAGGGATAAGCTTAGAGTGGTGCATATTGGTGTCCATCATAAGAGGAAGTGATAAGTCTTGTGTAATATCCCAAATTTTTGACCTAACACTTATAAGAATGAGCCTATCGATTATGATGTTGTCTTGATATTTATTTTTATATATCGGGTCGAAGACCCCACTGCATATGAACATGATGATTTGTTTTATATATTGGGTGTAAGCCAATTGTTGATGATGTATATATATATATATGGTTGTTTGTGGTGGGCATGGACCCTGAAGCACATGATGGATGAGATGTTTTGTGTTGAGTGAGGAGCTCTAGATAACATCGGTAATTGATGTTTTGTGTTGAGCAAGGAGCTTTGGATCACATGAGTACTTACATTTGTGTTGAGCGAGAAGCTCTGGAACACATGAAAATAAAATATTTTGAAGTGTTGGGCATAATCCCTGGACCCTTCTGTAGTAGGGATTTATCCTTGCTACAGGGGAAGGAATGGCTCCCTTCTGTCTATAGGGCAAAAGGGTAGGTTCTTGCTTATCGAAAAACTGAAAGGAAAAATGGAATGTAAAGAACAGTAATGAAAACAAAGATGGAAGAGAAATATGGAGAACCCATCTGCAAACAAAGGTTAGGGTTCCGCTTCCAATAACCTGCAAACAATCATTAAGCTACAGTAAACCGAAATACCTGCAAAAAAAAATAGGAAATAAACCTGCAAATGAAACCATGGATTACAAAGAAAAGAAATTACTAAGCAAATACAACAAATAACAAGCTATACCTTCTCTTTGGGTGGAATGGGCCACCATGCCCTAGCTTGAAGAAGCACCTCTATTGGATGGGGGAGTTATGGCTCAATGGAGATGGAGGAGAGGGAGTGTGTTTGGATTGAGAGACAAAGGGTCTCAAGGCATCTCCAGGAAGCATAACAGTTGTTAGCACTCAGAATGTACCCAAGGTTGTAAAGGTACATCACAAGGTAATAGCAAAACCACTTTAGAAATAAATTGGTTTTTCTTCCAGAGAGGGATCTCTCAATACAGATTTAATGAGACCAGTTATAGTTAACATCCAAAGATTTGTATAGATGGTTGAAACAACACATAACCATTGGGCATGGAGTCACATAAAAATAAAAATATCACAAAGATACATACATGATATTTATCAAAGGCAAGGTAGTCATTTCATCACAATCATTCATTTAGTTTCAGGTGGGACAGAAGAGACAATGAACAACCCATTAATACAGAGCATCAAAGATGAGTTCTATATTAAATTTAGTAGAAGAATGTATAAAATATCCAAAACGATGATCAGAGCATAAACATTATGAATTCTAACCATCCAATACTGTGTTTCAGATACGAAGAAAAACAGAATGAAGTGTTACACTAGAAAACACAATCACATAAGGAAAGAAATACGAAATGTAATGGAAACGGCACAGGAATCTCTGATAATTCTTATGCATTCACTCTGTTATTAAAAAATAATATGTCTTTGAAAACATTCAACAACAGGATGGGTTCCAACCCCCATCTCATAAAATAGATGCAAATATATACATACAATAATTTGATCTTCCAAGAAGATTCATAACTGAATGATCGGCTTAATTAAAGTCTTGTAACTAAATTCCTAACTTTTAGGAATAAACTACAGCTTCAATCCTAACAAATCATTAAGCTAAAATCAACTTGGTAGCATGTCCTCATCCAGTCAGCTCCTTGGCGCGTAGCACCTGTCTCTACGGATGAAGGATGTATTTTGTCTTTCCAAACCTCTCTACGGCTTTCCACCGCTCCGTGCTTGGGGTATCACATTCCATCATTTCTTGAATTGACACTTCCAGCTCCATGTAAGATTCATATGATACCTTGGGCAATCCTTTCCTGATAATTAGGAACTTTTGCAAGATTTTGAAATCCTCTGTTGTCTATAATACGGCCAGACCCTTGCAATTCGTTTCCTTGGTCCATAATTCAATTGATAATGGCAATTTGATGGATGAATTATTAGCGTTTAAGCCTTACCTGTTTACCATGGCTCGAAATTGACAGTCGAAGGTTGATGAATCTGCAAGTCTTTTTCACTCGTCCGCCGCCAATAAAATAACCACGGAACAAGTCAACTTCCCTTTTATAGGACCCCACTCCGGAGCATCCCTTTGGCGGTTTCCTCTAAACCGCTTTCAACTCTAGATTACACCATGATTGGCCACATGGATAGTGGTTTATATTACGCAACCACCCTTTACCTTTATCTACCCCGCACCTTCCCGCTCCGAATCTATCTATGACTGTTGATCAATTTCACCTTTATTTCTTCGCCGTCAGATCAGGTGGCATGTATCCAATTCTGCTGAGCGTCGTGGTCTTATCCATCGTGCAAGTTTCTACTCCAGATTCATCCACAATCGTAGATGTAATCTGCATTTATTTCTTTGCCATTAGATCAAGTGACACACACTCAAGTCCGTCAGGCTCTGTTGTTTTAACAAGCGCGCGGGTTCACAAAGCAGAGCTTATACAGACCGTAGATCTCATCCGGCTAGATCGACGACCGTTGATCCATATATTACATTAAACACCTGCATGTACTTATCTTCCTCGCATATTTTAGGGAGCAGATATAATACAAACCATTGATCTTCATCTTTTTGCTCCGCACCATCAGATCCTTTGACAAATCATTGTTTTTCGCCTTTTACCATGCTTAATTCATACTATAAAATTTTAACCAAAGTATTGCAAATGACCATTACCTCTTCTTCACTATGATTTTTCAAGCTTCTGCTAAGTAGGGTTGTTAACAACTGGCTCCATCTGGGGATGATATCCTCCCCGCGAGGTATCAAAGGACTCGTAGAGCAAGTGCCTATTTTTTATTTTTCACAATAACTCCCAAAAAACTCATCTTTTGTTTTTCATAGATATATTATTTTTTGGTTTTTAGAAAGGAAAGCATGCCTCCTGATTCTTAGGGCCTTCACTGCGAGCTTCAAATACATTCGGCTTAGCTTTTCCATTGACTTTGTAAATAAAAATAATTATTTACAGGCTATAATACAAATTTACCCTCCTCTTTAGGATAGGTAATGTTTCAGATACCTTCCATTGACAGGGTTACTATCCAGAGGAACTCCATTCGGATATTCTAGCAAAAATGTGTTTTGTCCTCTGTAGCCAGCAACAACATAAGGACCCACCCACATATGACCAAATTTTCCATGTTTATCTTCTTTGGGAGAATCCCATTTTAAGATGAAATCGTCAATCTGAAATTGCTCTTCTTTGATTCTTCTGTCAAAAGTATTTTTCATTTTTTCTTGATGTGACTGCACCTTGTCATAAGCCTTATTCCTTCGCTCATCCAGCTCAATAATCTGATTTATCCTCCTTTGCATATAATTTGGTTCTTCTTACTGATCTTGGAAATATCTCATCACTGGGATACCTAATGATGCTGGAAAAATGACTTCAGTCCCATACACCAGCTGGAACGGAGACATGCCAATTGCCCTTTTATTACTGATCCTGTCAGGCCAGAGAGCATACTTGAGCTTGGTGTGCCAGGACCTTTTATTATCCTCCAACAACTTCTTGATGATCCTTACTAGGATTTTATTAGAAGATTCAGCTAACCCATTTCCCTGCGGAAAATAAGCAGTTGAATGATTGAGGCTTATATGATACTTGTGACAAAAATCAATCATTTTCTTGGATTTAAGCGTAGCTGCATTATCTGTTAGTATTCTTCTAGGGCACCCGAATTGAGCCAATATATTTTCCTCAAGAAAATCCATGATTACATTCTCCATGTCTCTTCTAGTGGGGATAGCTTCAATCCATTTTGTAAAATAGTCTGTAGATGTCAAAATCCATTTGTGTTGTCCTGATGAATTGGGATTTATTTCGCCAATAAAATCCAAACCCCACTGCTGAAAAGGATCTTCTACTGTTATGGGATTCAAAGGGAGAGGAAGTACTTTTCTCTTTCCGTCAAAAATTTGGCATTGATGACACTTACTGGTTTCTTTATACACATCTGAAAATAATGTAGGCCAATAATAGCCTGCTCTTAGAATTTTTCTTGCCGTCACCTTCCAGGAATGATGCCCCCCACAATCTCCCTTATGAAATTCTTTGACTGTATGGTGAGCTTCATTTTCCAAAAGACAATTCAGCAACACTCCTTCGGGGTCTTTCCAATAAAGATATTGATTTAGAATGCAAAATTTAGCAGCTTTTAATTTTATGGATCGGGCTCTTGACTTACTCAATCCCTCCAGTTCTTGCAAATTTCGAAGGACATATACAATATCAGCATACCATGGAGAAGCCACAAAATCAGCCATTACTTCCACTTCTGTATCTAACGGATTAGCTTGATGAGATAAGAAATTAATTTGCAAAGCTTCATAGTTTGAATTAGCCATCATTTTAGCTAACCCTTTTCCTTTAATCAACTTGGTGGGCTTTATTTCGATATCATACTCCAACAATGTAGCAATCAATTTTGCTCTTCTGCCTTCTGGATCTGGTTGTGTCAAGATTCCCTTTACCGCAGCAGATGGAACATGTGCAATTATATGTGAATGCAGAATATATACTCTGAAATCCTTCAGTGCTTTGACTAAGGAATAAGCTTGTTTCTCCATAATGTCATATTTCAATTCTCTATCCCTTAACATTTTGCTAAAAAATGCTATGGGCTGTTCCAAATTCTCATCATTTTTCTGTAATAGAACTACTGCTATAGTGTATTCTGAAGCATATGAAAATGCTGAGAAGTCTTTGGTAAAATCTGGGATCACCAACACAGGAGCCTCTAATATTGCTTTTTTGATTTCCCAGAAAGACTTTCTAGCTTCAGCATTTCATTTTATCCCGTGAGCTTTCTTCAACATATTTGTGATATTTATTAAGATCTCAGCAAAACTTGGCACAAACCTTCTCAAAAAATTTACCTGTCCCAAGAATGATTGTATCTCCTTTTTACTCCTGGGTTCACCTACTTTAAAAATTGCACTCACCCTTTCAGGATCCATTTTTATTCCATCTTTTGATATTATATGGCCCAACAACTTTCCTTCTTCCAATGCAAAATTGGACTTCTTTGGATTCAATTATATGCCAAACTTCCTACATTTCATGAAAACTTTCTCCAGATGACGCAGATGCAATCTGTCATATTTTGAATAGACTGTGATATCATCCATGTAGATCACTACAAAATTCTCGATCTCCCCTGCAAAAGCAATTTCCATAGCCTGTTGGAAAGTAGCTCCTACATTCATTAAGCCAAAAGACATTTTTGCATACATAAAAGTGCCCCAAGGTGTAGTGAAAGTAGTTTTTTCTTGATCTTCAGGTAATACTTTGATCTGATTATAGCCAGGAAAACCATCCAACATTGAAATTCTTTCAGCTCCAACTACTTTCTGCAATATATGGTCCATCTTTGGCAAAGGATAATTGTCCTTCATAAACACTTTGTTTAAGTTCCGGAAATCTATACACAATCTTATTTCTCCATTCTTCTTTCTAACAGGAACAAGGTTTACAACCCACTTTGAAAACCTTAGAGTGACAATGATCTTGGCATCAAATAACGTTTTAATTTCCTTCTCAATAATAGGGAGCAACTTAGGTTTTATCCTTCTGAGCTTCTACTTGAAAGGTTTCTCTCCAGGCTTTATAGGAATAGTATGCTGTATGATAGACGTATCATACTCCTTCAGATCTTCATAACTCCACGCAAATACATATGTATATTTTTTCATTAATTTCACATACTCTTCTTTTTCTTTTTTAGGCAACTTCTTGGACAACTTCACAATCTTAGGATTCTCTTCGGTGCCAATATTATTATCTTCAACAACATTCTCAACGGGCTTTACTTTGGGATTCTTAGCTACGTCATTCTGATCAAAAAGTTTTTCTAAAGGAATTAGTCCTCTTGGTATGAAATTGTTTTTTAACTGGATAATATTTTTACCTCCTAAGGTTTCCTTTAACTTTTCAGCACCATTCCCTTCTTTCTCAAGCTCTTCTTCATCTGGAATACTCTCGCCATTGTCATTTGCCTTCTCTTTTTTGTTTCGCTTCCAAAGCATCCTGTTCTAGTACTTCCTTTTCCTTATTCTCCTCATACTTCTTCTGCAATGCCTCTTCTACATCATGTGGAACAACATCATTAAAGAAAATGGAAGACCCCAAGTCAGTATCAACAGCATAGATGTGATGAATTTCAGGTTTATCTTGACTGCTCACTACATAAGGGGTCCTTTTTTCACTATATAATCTTTTGCTCCCATCTTGAATAGAAATTGTAGCGTAAGACATATCCATCTGTAAACTACCTTTCAACTTGGAAGTCCAAGATCTTGACAACAACACCCCGAAATTAGGTGGAATATCTTCCATGACCACATCCATGATTATAGTTTTAGATGGCAATTTATTTAGGGTTACCACCATATCTTTAATCAAACCAAGGCATTTCACCCTTTTAGAATCAAATGAGTACAAATATTTATAAGGTCTTGTTACTTCTAATCCCAAACTCTCTACCACTCCTTTCGGTATTAAGTTGTGTGATGCCCCTGAGTCTAGCATAGCATTGTGGACCACCTTATCATGCACATTTAAACTCAAATAGAAAGGAGGGACTTCTTCACTTTCTAAATTTTCAACTTTTGACCCAAACAAAATAGCAGGGTTATCATCATTCAACTCTAAAATGTTAGATTGTCATTCTCCTTGATTTTTGACCATTTTTGTGATAGTATTTCTGTATTCAGTGTTTCACAATAACTCATTAAATGGAACAGAGATTTTTAGCTTTGAAATTTCATTTTGTAAATTGAAGCCAGAACCAATTTTTTCCACATGAACCGGAGCCACCTGCTTTATTGTTTCATCTCTTTGTACATCATTTTCAACCTCTTTATTTACAAAAGACTCCTTTTGTAGTTCTTTTCCCTTTTCTACATTCAAAGAACTAGTGGAAGGTTGATCTGGGTTTTCCTTTCCTTTATTTATGAGGACATCTGAGTTCCTCAGTCTAATTTTCCTCTGCACATCATCCATAGCGTGTAAATAGCCCCTTTGATATTGCTCGGTCTCCATTTAAAATTCTTCACTTCCATCTTCCCGACCAAACACGTTATGCTCTTCCTCAGTAAGATATATCTCCGAGTCCTGTTCTCCAAAAAGATGAATCTCATTTTCAACGGGATCTTCTTCATCAGCAACATAATTTTCCGAGAATGGTGGACGAATTTGCTGTTCCTCCTGATTTCTTCGATTTCTTACGTCTCTTTGTCAGTTTTGGGGAGAAACAAGAGCATTCGGTCTTCTGAAATTAGGATTCCTGATTTGAGGCTCAGCTTGTTCTCTATTGAATCCCCTATTATCCATAGTTAATCTATCTATCAACTTTTCCATGGTTTTCAACATCATTTCAAATTTGACATCATTGGTAGAAGAAGAACCAGAAGGCAAATTTTCTTCCTTTTTCCTTCTATCAATATCTCTATGTTTCATCTTTCCACTTGCCATCATATTTGCTTCTACTTCTAGAGCATCTGTAAACATGGCCGCAAGAGTTGCTGATTTTCTCTCTCTTAATGAAAATGAAAAATCATTATCAAAAGCTCTGGCATAGTGTAATTTGGCTGCGGTCGCAGAAGGTTTTATATCCTCGGGAATGGAATTATAAACCCTCATGAACCTGCTAGAAAAATCATGGACATATTCAAAACCTCCTTTTTTGAGACTGTTATACTGAGATAAGAGCTGCAAAGGGTTCTGTTTATCATCCCACCTATCTAGGAAAGCATTTTGGAAAGCCTGAAAATTCACTATAGACCCATTTGGCAAATCTTTAAACCATTTATTTGCCTCACCTGACAAACTTTGGGCAAACAACTGCATTTTAACATCTGGATAATCAAATTCTTCTAAGTCAATGAAATCTTCAAACTTGGCAACATGTTGTTTTGCGGTTATGTCACCTTCTCCATCAAACAAAGAAATTCTTTGGGAATAGTTCTAAGGAAGGTCATGTAATAAAGGAGGCAAATGCAAAGGGAGCAAATCTGGCTGCCATTGGTCTAGGTGGATTCACAGGAATTGAAGAGCTTTGAGTATTTAGAGAGGTAAATGTTTCAACTTTAGTGTTTTGTTGTAAATCTCTCCAGAGAGATTCCAACAAATAAGATTCTAACCTTCGAGGATTGAACTTAGTATTCTTAAGGTAAGACTTGGATTTGGTTCTCAATAGAATTTTCCCAGCATTAACTTCCCATTCTGGGTCAATATGAGAATCTTAAGATGATGATGCACCAAACAAAGGAAAACTTAACTTTTCTTTATTTTTTCTTTGAAATAACTTTTCTGGGTCTTCGAAACTTTTCAAGATTTTGGTATCAGAGTTACCTCGTGTGTGTCTTCTCAAATCCAGAATGAATCCTTAAGTTCTGAAGAAGTTTTATAATGGAGTCACCAGGACAAATATACAACCTTTTTACTGTCAAAAATTCATGTTTGCCCACAGAAATCTTCTTTAAACACTGTCGTTCCCCCAGGGAAGATATGCACTTTCGGTCCTCGGCAATGGCGCCAGTTTGTTAGCACTAAGAATGTACCCAAGGTTGTAAATATAAATCCCAAGGTAACAGCAAAACCACTTTAGAAAGAAACTGGTTTTTCTTCCAGAGAGGGATCTCTCAATACAGATTTAACGAGACCAGATATAGTTAACATCCAAAGATTTGTATAGATGGTTGAAAAAACACATAACCATTGGGCATGGAGTCACATGAAAATAAAAATATCACAAAGACACATACATGAGATTTATCAAAGACAAGGTAGTCATTTCATCACAGTCATTCATTTAGTTTCAGGTGGGACAGAAGAGACAATGAACATCCCATTAATACAGAGCATCAAAGATGAGTTCTATATTAACTTTAGTAGAATAATGTATAAAATATCCAAAACGATGATCAGAGCATAAAAATTATGAATTCTAACCATCCAATACTATGTTTCAGATACGAAGAAAAACAGAATGAAGTGTTACACTATAAAACACAATCACATAAGGAAAGAAATACGAACTGTAATGGAAATGACACAGGAATCTCTGATAATTCTTATCCATTCGCTCTGTTATTCAAAAATAATATGTCTTTCAAAACATTCAACAATAGGATGGGTTCCAACCCCCATCTCATAAAATAGATGCAAATATATACATAAAATAATTTGAACTTCCAAGAAGATTCAGAACTGAATGATCGGCTTAATTAAAGTCTTGTAACTAAATTCCTAAATTTTAGGAATAAACTATAGCTTCAATCCTAACAAATCATTAAGCTAAAATCAACTTGGTAGCATGTCCTCGTCCAGTCAGCTTCTTGGTGCGTAACACCTATCTCTACGGATGAAGGATGTATTTTGTCTTTCCAAACCTCTCTACGGCTTTCCACTGCTCCGTGCTTGGGGTATCACATTCAATCATTTCTTGAATTGACACTTCCAGCTCCATGTAAGCTTCATATGATACCTTGGGCAATCCTTTCCTGATAATTAGGAACTTTTGCAAGATTTCGAAATCCTCTGTCGTCTATAATACGGCCAGACCCTTGCAATTCCTTTCCTTGGTCCATAATTCAACTGATAATGGAAATTTGATGGACGAATTATGGGCATTTAAGCCTTACCTGTTTACCGTGGCTCGAAATTGACAGTCGAAGGTTGACGAATCCGCAGGTCTTTTTCACTCGTCTAGCGCCAATAAAATAACCACGGAACAAGTCAACTTCCCTTTTATAGGACCCCACTCCGGAGCGTCCCTTTGGCAGTTTCCTTTAAACCGCTTTCACCTCCGGATTACACCACGATTGGCCACGTGGACAGTGGTTTATATTCTGCAACCGCCCTTTACCTTTATCTGCTGTGCACCTTCGCGCTCTGGATCTATCTGTGACCGTTGATTGATTTCACCTTTAATTCTCCGCCATCGAATCAGGTGGCACGTATCCAATTCCGCTGAGCGTCGTGGTCTTATCCATTGTGCAAGTTTCTGCTCTAGATTCATCCACAATCGTAGATGTAATCTGCCTTTATTTCTCCCTCGTTAGATCAAGAGACATGCACTCAAGTCTGGCAGGTTCCATTGTTTTAACAAGTGCATGGGTTCACAAAGCGGATCTTATACAGACCGTAGATCTCATCCGGCTGGATTGACGACCGTTGATCCATATATTACATTAAACACCTGCATGTACTTATCTTCCTTGCATCTTTTAGGGAGCGGATATAATACAGACCATTGATCTTCATCTTTTCGCTCCGCACCGTCAGATCCTTTGACAAATCATCGTTTTTCGCCTTTTACCATTTTTTCATACTATAAAATTTTAACCAAAGTATTGCAAATGACCATTACCTCTTCTTCACTATGATTTTTCAAGCTTCTGCTAAGTAGGGTTGTTAACAACAGTATGCAAGGGAGAAGTGTTTTGAGAGTGACCCCCCACCTTCCTTTTATATCTTTTTTTGGGGTTTTAGGGTTTTAAGCCCTTGGTCCGGGCTTTAGCCCCTTTTTTAAGCTTTTAGCCCGTTCTACCCTAACTTTAGCTCCTTTTAGGGTTATAGGCTCCTTTGAGGGGTTTTAGCCCCTTTTTTGAGGATTTATCCCCTAGGAGAGTTATTTAGGCTCCTTTTTGGGGTTTTTAAGCCCTTTTCTTCATCCTTAAGCCTTTTTTAGGGTGTTGGGGTCTAATGGAGGGTCGTGAATGGGTGTCCTTAGGTGGTGTAGGCCATGTAGAGTTGAGTGAGGGATTTTTTGGGTTAATATATTTCCCCTTAATGTGTGAGAGCAGGAGCTCGTCATATGGCTGACGAACATCATAGGATTTGCTACATAGGGGTGGTGCTTCCAGGGCTAGGGTATGGTGGCTTTTGTTTTTTGTATTAATATGGTTTCCATCAATGGGTGAGATACAAATAATGTGTGACATGTATATGGATGAGGTGAGCATCCCCATGCTCATGAAAATGTCAAAAGAATAATTTGACCTATGCTCTAAAATACAAGAGCCGATCATATACAACTAATGGTACAATAATGGTTGCCTCAATGTGATCCTAAATACAATACTGATCTGGTACATTGGACCTGTGGGATTCTCATGGAATGCTATATCTTCATGCCTGACAACCTACTGGATCTGGGATGATACATAGCTGTATGGACTTGCTAATTGAGAGTCAGAGTCTCTATGGCACAAGTATGCTGCATCATTCATAAATTTATCTAGAAGCACTACTGGGGCTTCTGAACACTGTCTCCAACGCAACCCAGAAATCAAAAGGGACATAACCTGTTTAGTTCCCTTGAATAGAATCATCAATGTGCTAGAGTTAGGTGACATCCAGGGTCTTCGACCAAGTACTATGCAGACCAAACCCTATACGAATCTCAATAGTGCGATGATGTAGTTGGAGTCGAGCATGTGAGAAACAACCATCCTGAGAAACACTAAGGACTCCTATAAAGTGGTCCAAGGAACTCATCAATGAGGTTAATGAAAATAGGATACAAGGACCTCTGGGTATATCCTCTAGAATATATGTGTTGTCGTCAATAGAGGGAGACCTGCCCCTAGTTAAGGAAATGATGTTTCATTGACCAGGAGCGCGAGGGAGATAACTAAAAGGTGTGAGACAATTTGCAGATTGACCCACTGAATGGGGGGCCGGGGGATGGAAAGAGTTGAATAGGGGTAGGGGAGTGTAGTAGACTCAAACTTCCTTTGTTCAAAGTATGACGGTAGGGCGGACTAGGCAGCAAATGAAACTAACTCATGGGAATGGGATCATTGTTGTAATACTGGGAATGTTACTGCAGATGGGAAATACTTGGAGGAGGTGGACACTTTTGATATTGATGGGATCCAAGGAAGACACATTGCAGAGTACTTTGAAAAAAGGCGACTCATAGGGGGAATGCTACTAAACTATTTTTTGTGGGGTGGTGTTTAGGGACGTTGCTGTGGTACGATCTTGTGGATTTTTGGTGAGCCGAAGAAAGTAAATGCTTGATGGTGCTTTCAATTTTGGAGATTCTGAAAGAACGGAGAAGACTCTAGTGGGGAATATTTTTTGTTGGTAGTCTCATGTGCCCGAAAAAGGATAAAAGTATACATAGGAGAGCTCGCCCATCCTGTATGGGATGAGATACTTCTTTACCATTGGTAGTCCAATTAGGTCAAAAAAGGTTAAACCTATATTGACTACACGGTCATTCAAATACTTTTATGAGCATGAACGAAACCAAGTTTTCCCGAAAATCTTTCCTTGATGAGAAGGTTGGAAAAGAGCTTAATGACAACCCATGGTGAGATTTTTCATAAAGTGCATCCCCTCTGCCCGAGAAAGCATAAAAGTATGCAGAGGGGAACGATCTTGGCTTGAGTGTGCCAAGGAAGTCCTTTTCAATTGATGGTCTACATGGTCTGCAAAAGGAGGTAAATGAGACGATGTAGATGCCCTTTCCTATACTTTAGCAAGCGGGAAAGGAAGTAGTTGCACTCGGCAATCTTTTCATTGTTTTTAAGAGTCATAAAAGAGCTTAAACGAGACTCCAGTGTGGTCAACCGATTGCAGTGGCACAGGTGGTGCCCCATGTGGGCACGATGGACATAGGTCCAAAGGTCATCCGCGTAGTATGGACGGAGTAGAAGGCTCTCAAACATACCAATACATGTGTGGGATAAATCATGGCAAAGGCTCACGAGTCGGTGTGGCAAAGGCATGCAAACCGAGGTGTTGGACGGATTTGACTACATGTGATGTGAGTACAAGTCCAGGAGCACTTCTATGCCAAATACATGCAAGAAAAATTAATCATTTTGTTGATAGTGGTCCAGAGGTCCACGTGAGGTGCGGTGGATAGAAAAGACAACTATGTGTTAAAATACAAAACTAAACTAAAAACATGGTAACCCTTAATGGGTGGTGGCCCGAATACTTGCATGAGTAGTGGTCGGGAAGTGTGATACAAGTACAGGTCCGTAGACACTTGCATTGTCATATTGTGGCTCGTAAATTGAGGTGACTTCTAGGAAACGGTCCCAAAATTTGTTTATTAAACATGAGTCAATGGTCTCATAAGGAGATAGAGGTTTGGGCCTGGAGGTGTGAGAGGTGTTTTAGACAGGCTCCGGGTGACTTTGGATTAGCAGCTAACAGTGATGTCCCTAAATGGGGGTCTTTGATTTGTGGTAAAAACATTGCAAAACAAAAAGGGAAAAAACTATGCTATAAGGGACTCATAGTGGTTATATCAAGCATAGACTCTTTTGAGGTGGATCCCATTACGCAGCTTCTTCAAGAGTCAACCATTCAATTCAGTGAAGAGGTATGCCCCCTTGTCAAGACGAAGGTCATTGGCAAGGTGGGGTGATGAAATATGGTCTTTTATGGGAAGAACCGATTCCACACTATGGTTTAAAGGGAATGGCGTAAGACTAGAGGTGGTCTTACAGATCTCTCTGTCATTGCATAAGTGGTGCTGGGATAGATCAGGTGGATCTTCCACAACCGACGAGGTGAAATGGAAACTGGTGCTAGATATCATGAAAATGGTATTGGTTGTGGCTTCGGTTGCCTTGCCCCTAGTCTCTGTTGGAGGAAGAGGGGCAGGCCTATAGATGGGAGGAGTCTTTGATGGACCTCGAGGTAGGTGCAACATCATATCAATTGGATGGACATGAGTTAACAAATGATAGGGCCTTAGAGGTAGGGTAGGTGGTTCAAGGTACCACAGAGGATCTCCTAGTCTGAAATACTATAGATGGAGGGTTTCCAAGGTAGAGTTACTCACGATCCTGGATGGTAGGAAAAAGAAAAGGAAAAGGATCACGTTGATCAAGAATGAACCCCATTCTTTCCTTGGTAACCAAGTTTGAGGTTGCGACTAAAGTTGCGGCTGTGGCTGGGGAAACAATGGAAGAGATAGGTCTGATGGACCATCGATGATGGTGGAGATAAGCGGGTCAGTTGAAATGGACATGGTGTCTGAAGAAGGCAGTGGGTGGTTCATTTCTTTAATCAAGGTGATTTCAGACTCAAGGGAATGGTGACGGAGGTCAGCTAGAGCCATTCAAAATTCATGCAATTCTTGACAATGGTGAGAGTAATGTCCATACAAAACGTAGAGGGTGCAAGTAGGGTTTGTTCTCAATGCCTTGTTTCTTACTATCGGTGCAGTTGAGAGTTCAACCATAGGGATATTTTCGTTTGTATCCATAACATCTAAATTGACATGGATCATTGGGATTTTAGGGTAACTCTGAGTTGGATGGACCCGTTGCTCGTAGACGGCGCAAGGCGGTACTTGTCACGGTTTTGTGGTGGCTTTGGAATTCTTGCCTCTAGCCCTTTTTGGGTGGGACAGTGTGGGTTCAGGTGCAGTGGTTGGATTTTGTGGACTGGGTGGAGGGTGAGACTCAACTGCGATGGATTGCACTAGGGTTAAAACAACCTGGGGCATTGTTGGTTTAGCCGGTGGATCAAGATACCATACCGAAATTCCAAATGTAAATTTGGGTAGGCTTAAGGTGGCCATTACCGGCTTGCTCATGACACCAGATGGGGGGAAGAGGAAGGGAATCGTATGGACTAGAGATGATCCCAGATAACTCCCTAATGGTTACGTGTGGGGATGTGGTTGTGGCTGCGGTTGCATGAAATGCTACTGTTGCGGGTGATGTTGTGGCTACTGTTGGTGTTGCAACTGCGGATGATGTTGTGGTTATGGTTGGGGCTGTGGCTACGATTGTTTTTTGGGTGCAGCGGTGCTGGATGAGACCATGCACAAGTCCATTGTCTCATTTTGTGTTAGTGGTGGTGACACTGAGGGGAAAGGAGCCATCATGGTGGAATTGGCAAACAACCCAGAGCCCACATTCAACAATGGGTAGGCTGGTGTGTTTTCAACCATAGTGTTGATTACAGGGATGACATTAGCATGTGTAATCATCCCTTGTGGCTCAATGGTGGTGATGGTAGGGATAACTTTGGCTGGTGCCGTTAACCCTTGCGGATCATGATAAGTGAGTTGATCAACCATCACAATCTTCCCTTTGTGGGAGAATATCATGAGACGGAAGACAGTTGATGCTACCGCTCTCATGATGTACTATTAGCTGGAATATTTCACCTCATGTGGACAGTAAGGTGTTCCACTGGTCTGAATGGTTCAGATCCAGAACAAATAGAGGACAGAGGTTGAAGACTCTCCCGAGGCATCATAGATACCTGGAATGCAATGCTTTGATAGTCACCCTGTGTACTTGCAATCAGCTCAACAAGAAATAGATCAAAGCAACCAGAATATAATCTACTAATCTATGTTAGTGACTAAGGAATCCAACAACATACATGTGAAATCAAACATCAACAATATATGTGGGATAGAAATAAAGGTGCATTAAAGAAATATGAAGAAGTTTACAACCAAGCCTTAGTGTTGACATGCATCGCCATGAAACCAAGCATTCTCATCCCCATAAGCTCTGACTCTAGCTCTCTCTATGTTGTCTAATGGTATGGACCAAGTGATCAATCCAACAGCATAACAATACCTTAAGAGTTCTCCTTGTCAACCATGGCCATAAGCTTGTATTTATAAGGCTTTAATGGATAGGGTAGGTTGAGAGATAAGTGGGTGAGGTGGCCTCCAAGATCCGAGGATGAGGGATCTTGAGCTCAACTAACCCACAACAATAGGGATAGGGGAGGACACAAGGCTTATCATCTAGAAGCCTCCAGAAACTTCTCTTTTTCTTTTTTTTACCCAGGGTACCACATTTCTCCTTCACTGTCATAGCGGTTCTGGTAATAACCACTTATGGACCAAGGGCCATAACTGGTGGCACCACTTATGGGAAATAGGGGATGGGCAGTGCGAACAAGGGTACCGCTTATGGATAAAGGGTCAAGCACGGTGCTAGGAATTTGTATGAAAAGATTGACAAATGATATGAGTTTCCACTCCAAAATCTGGGATTCAGAGAAAGTAGGTATGTCAAATGTCTTATCACATGATGGTGATATGATTTTGGTATAACATGATGCCCCCCAAAGCATGAGTCTTAGAGGGATACGATAAATGAGAGCTTTGAGAGAATAAGTCATTGCCATGAGATGAAAATGTTGTCTCGATTGGAGCATGTTGTCAAGTAGGAATCTGTAGTACATTAGTATGTGTTGTAATGGATAATTCACCTAATAACCTAGGTCTGGGGGTTACCAACATACTATACCTTGCAGACAGTTTGATTATAAAAGTACAAATAGGAAATAGGGAAGTAGCAGGAACTTACTTGTAATAAACGAAGGTTGATCCAAGCTGATTCCTTCCTCTTTGTTCCACTCTTATAATCTCCAGGATAATTCCTCCTTCAACCTGTTAACAAAAGGTTCTTCCAATATACAATATGATTCATATATAAAGATGCAGGTTAGGTAAATTACATATTATAATGAAATATAAATCTTTACCAAACTACAACACATGAGACACAATATGGAAGAAGTAATCTGCTTTATTAACAATAAAAGAGGGAGTTTAGGTTACAACCCAATTCCTGTACAAGGGACTCCTCTGTCACCAAAGGACTCTGAGTTTCTCTGCTCCAAAGGTTCTGTAGTAAATCCACCAGCATAACTTTGCTCTCCAAGTATATATCCTCAACCCCTCCCCAAGGCCTCTATTTATATAGGTGAAATGAGGCAGTTCTCGAAGGTTAGGGAGGTTGCAGCAGTTAATGGGATTAAGATAAATAAGANCCTCTAATGAATGATCTAAAGTCGAACATGGCAGAAACCACTTGATTACCGGTCAAAGATATGAACTCTTAACAAGTACGAGGGAGATCACCATTCATGTCAATGATTCCCAAGGTACTATAGTATAATCTACTGAGTGCAAATAGATGACCTAGTGTCGAATACCTAGTTGATTCTATCGATCAAAGGCCAATGATGTGAACCTATGTCAAGAGCGAGAGAATCTGTCATTAAGGGATATAGATCTTAAGGTACTAAATATTGTTTCTAAGACTATTTCCTGAATCATGAGCTGATGTCGACGGGAATAGTCTCATCGAAGGAAGGCCATGATGAGTCCCACATCAATGACACAGAACTTAGAACAGAGTTTTGGAATTATGTGAATGTAGTAACCATATGACTGACTCAAAGATACTGACCCAAAGAATGTGTAGATGGCAGAGGTAAAAAAATTTCAAATCCTCTTTGAACATTGGGCGACATGACAAAAAGACTTGGTAGGATGACTGAACGAGACAGACACACAATGCGACAGTGGACAATGCATTCTTTTGAAAGACTCAAAGGATTGACATGACTCATGAAAGTGGATCGTCATGGAGATCAGCTAAATACCCAAT
>LPNX010116238.1:494187-520311 GCA_001517045.1 Pseudotsuga menziesii
ATGTTGGCTCATAGACACAAGTAACCAAAATCATGGATGCAGACCAATATAAGGCAGATCCATGAGAGGAATAAACAAGCATGGCTACTAGAATATGGCATAGATCCATGTGATAGAGGACTCAAACTTGGACATAGCTACCAGACATACAATGTAGATTTATGTCATATAGATGAAAATTTGAGCGTAGCTACGACCATACAAATGTGGATCCATGCTAGATATACAAAACTCCATCGCAACTTGGGAAAGCAATGAGCACTTTAAACATATACCTAGGGTCTTCATCTCATCTACCACAAAGTACAATTCTATGCATGTGATTACCATTAGAGGAAATTTCAACTCAAAATGGGCCTTTTAACTTTGATTCAAATTCCATGTCATCATGTGTTAGCCAATGAAATTGCTTTAAATTTGAAATNGAATGACATGATTGTGCAGACAAGTGCCATGTTCAAAGGTAACAACAAACAACTACCATTATTTGCAAAATGATTCCCTTCCCATTTCCCCCATCATGATTGATGAGTGCCTCTTTTCGGTTTTACGAGTTCAAATAGGGTAACAAACACTCGATATAGCTTGTCGAAAGACAAGTCTAGACTCATATATCTTACGAACCTGAGAGAGGAGGGGTTCGTTCCCAAAATGTGTCTCTCAATGTTTAATTTTAACGAGTCCACTGAAAGAAAACTCAGTATCGTTCATGTTTAGTGAGTCTGAACGAATACGAAAGAAGACTCCAAAGGGGTCCTTTTTTGTATGATTTACTCCCTAAGGCTCGAAAAAGTGTAAAATCATACCTTAGAGAACTCTTTCAGACATGATTGGCTGGAGTGTTCCTTTTTCGTAAATAGTCCTATATGAACCGAAAAAGAGATAACCTACCATCGGAAGGATGAATCTTCAAATACTTTTACGAGTATGAAGGAGAAAAGTACTCGACAATATTTTTGTATTTAAGGAGCCTAAAAAGAGTTTAAAGACGACTCCATGAGGTTTCTTTGCACAATGTTATATTTTACAATCTTGGAAAGAATCAGAAACGGACTCGATGACCTTTTTGTATTTAAGAAGCCTGAAAAAGAGGTGAAAAGAGGACTCCATGATGCTTCTTTACACAATGTTGATTTTTACGAGCATGGAAAGAAACTTTAAATGGACTTGGACCTTTGATATTATATTTTAATGAGCGTGACAAAGTGTCGTAATAAACGCTCAATGACATTTTCCATTTTGTGAAAGTGCAAAAAAGCCATAAACAAACTTTCAAATCTTTTTTGCTAGAGTTATCCTATCCTGGAATAGTCTTAGAAACCAGTGTTAAATTCACTTCAAAACTAGCATTAGGGATTACGACAGATAAATTTTGACCAAAACATGATTTTACATAAAAATTATAGCAAGTTAGAACCAAAAAATTCCTATATAAGTCAAGTAAATAGTAAAAACTCAAATCATTTCACTGTTTACCTCTAGTAGAGAGCACTTGGAGCATTTTCTTAGCCAGATCTTCCACAACTTATAGTGGGAGTTTTCACTGTCTATTTTTGGCATCGTGAGTTGCAAGTAATAGCTAAGACCCTTATCTTCCATTTCATAGTATTTATTTCGAGACTTGGTGGGGTTTTGGGCCCATATGGAAAGCCCTAAAACTCAAAATGCGGGCACCGTGGATACCCCTTGTGGGATACGCAGTACCACCCAAGAACCACGACAACAACACAGTGGACAGGCGGTGCCACCGCCTGTCTCCAATGGTACAAAGGCGGTGTCGACCATGGATATTTTAAGCTAATAGTATGGCAATATAACTTCATTCTTCTAGTTTCCAATGATTTAAAGATGATTCTAATGCATACCATTATTGTTTTTGGCAGATCTAGGTTGCTTAAAATATGGTCATATGGAAAGAAAGAACTCATGACAATGAGTATGCTGCTGCGGAGAGAAATGCCGGTTGTATTGCCGCATTACGAGACTGTGGGCTCTTGAAGTTCTTCCGGACCCCAAGCATGGTGTCGCATGAATGGTTACTGGAACACATACTGCAAATGTGGAGCCCAGAGTAGCAGTACTTTGAGGTGGGGGATCACATACTTACAGTGGAGGTAGAGGATATCTACTTCCTGACTGGTTTATCGAGACGGGGCACCCCCATCTCATTGACAGGTTCCGGTGGTGGGGACATTACTACCAGAGAGCTTATAGATCAACACTGTGCACTAGGGATAGGTAAATCGGGGAAGAAGATCCCCATCAAGGTAGTGATGCATAGGGCTCTACCGACCATCCAATTTACCATGTAGAGGGTGGCTGGGATTCAGGGTGTGCACCAAGCTTCTAGGGCACACATGTTGTATGCCATAGAGGCTGTGGCACCCATGTTGTTCAACTGGATGGAAGCAATGCTTCCAATATTCAAGGATCAGCTGACTAAGTGTTGGCAAGGAGAGATGAAGTAGTTCATATTTGGTTCTGTCTTAGCCTGCTTCTTCTTCGAGTGGGTTACACAGATGAGGCCACAGGTGACCTTCCGAAGTCTGAGAAGATGGGACCCCCATATGCAGAGGTGGGTCCAGTTCATGGCTCGCATAAGAGCAGGTAGGGGAAGGGTGAAGTTTGGTGATCCATTCTTTAGAGGACTATGCTTACGCAGGTATGGAATTCACAGGAGATATTGACCTACCACTCCCACCTGGCGGACAGTTGGGTGACATCAATGAGAAGCAAGAAACCCTAAAATGTTTTTATGTTTTTTAAAGTTTTATGTTTTTTATGTTAAGTGATGAGACCTATATATTCTCATGCAGATGTTGGAGCAGTGAGACCTGGAGGACAATCTCCATTGGATAGGCGAGCTGGAGCCCACTTTGTACCATAGGGTGATGATATCACCGGGGAGCTGGAGGAAAATCTAGAGAGGTTGAATCTATATATCCCAGATGCTGACATACATGACCTCCCAATGAGATATCATAGATCCACAGCAGGAGTACATCGATTCAGTAGGCTGCTACGTAGGGTTGCTCGAGCAGTGATGTGCTATCATGAGCACCACTAGTGTATGAGATATGTACTGAAAGATGATAGCTTCAGGATTTTGTATGATGATTTTTCCTGAAAGCCTACGTGCTTCAGAGGAGGTCTCGAGACCTATTTTTGTAAAATTTTTCGTATATATATATATACTGGATTTTACACGGTGTTGATATGTTTCAAATGGAAAATGTGTTTTCTATGAGTTTTACATGTCTCTCAATGCTTATTGACAATGGATCTTGTTTGATTTACTGTCATGAGTGGGAAATATGCCAGTCTAGGATGTAGTTAGCCAATGAGTCAACGAATACATTATGTTCCCTAGGGATATGCCTATAAATAATAGTTTTGAATGACTTTCTAACAAACGCACTCTCTAGAAGAGGTGGAGGAGTACCGGGTTCCTAATGGTGTAGACATGGTTCAAATGGAGAACCACAAGCTGTGAGTCCATCAAGACTACTAGACCATGAACATCCTGGGAGGCAGCTTCGGTCAGAAGATCGATGAATGCTTCATACTCAGCGATGTTATTAGTAGCGGGACCTATACAAACCTCTCCTGAAATGACCAAATCTTCAACCAAGGAATAGAGAACCCAAGCAACCGAGGCGAGATTCAAGGTGTGGCAGCAAGCACCATCAGCAAAACCGTAGAAATCCATATGCATGACCAAAACATGGTATAAATAGATGTGGACACGAAGCTCAAAACCATCTTGAAAATACTAAAAGCACACTGAAATCCAATCAATATACATATATACAAGATACTACCCAAGAAAACCTAGGCATAGTACCTTTTCAGGTACAACCCATTGAGAGTTCACCCCAAAGGGATTCCATCATAATCAATGAACTTGTAAGCTCCTTTCCCTAACACCTTAGAAATAACGAAAGGTCCGTACCACATGGACTTGAACTTACCCTTCCCTAGTTTGTCATATCTCTAGTCATAAGTCAAGAATAGGTCACCCTTATTAAAGACACGAGGCTGGACGGATTTATCATACTGTGCCTTGGCGCGTTTCTTATGTTCCTCATTAGCCAAGGCAGCATCTCTACGAGTCTCGTCAAGTTTATTCAAGTATAAAAATATTTCTACCTCTACGAAAGTGTCTAGGAGAAGTTTGATGGCAAGTTGTAAAGATGGAATCTGACATTGGATGGGTAAGATAGCTTCAAGTCCATAGACAAGCTGAAATGGCACGAAACTAGTAGCTGTTTTCATAGAAGTCCGATAAGCCCAAAGAACGGAGGAGAGAACGTGGTGCCAGTTGGATTTATGATATCCAACCATCTGACAAAGTATAGTTTTCAAAAATTTGTTAATGGCCTCTACCTGACCATTAGCTTGCGGATAATAAGGCATAGAGTTTTCATGGAGAAACGTGGGCGAAACCCTAGCTTGGAACTCATTTCCTCCATAATCTGATTACGAAAATGGGATCCATGTTCAGTAAAGATGGACTGTGGAACTCCAAATATAGCTATGATATGATTGATCAATAAGAGTGCGGAAGTCTTACCATCTTCCACATATGTAGGCATGGCCTCAGCACATTTAGTGAAATAATCAACGGCTACGATAATGTCACCATGCCCCCCGGCTGAGGTAGGCTTGCAATGCATGAAGTCAATCCCCCATTTGGTGAATGGGCCAATGGCAATGATGGGGTGTAGTGGAGCAGGATGGGTGTGCTTCGTAGGATGGAAGTGCTGACAAGGTGGGAATTTCTTAACAGCCTCATGACAATCTTTGAATATAGAAGGCCTGAAATAGTCAGTGTGAAGGATTTTTTGGGCTATAGACATCCCATATAAATGACTGCCACATGCTCCAGAGTGGTAATCATTCAACACAAGTTCATCCTCCTCATGAGTGAGGCATCGCTGGAGACTAGAGTCAATCCCACGTCTATACAAAGTATCATTCAGGATGAGATAGTATTTTGCGTGCTGATGGATATGGTGGTGATCATCACGGGATAAATGCGGTTGAAAACATTGTGTCTAGAGATATATACGAAAATATCTATACCAAGGATCAGTAGTGCTAATTAGGAACAGGAATTCATCCAAAAATGAATCACTGGGCTCAGATTCCATTGTAGCACATGGAAGATCACACATAAGCTCTACAAAAATTAAGGATTTCTTTGATGTGGCCTTGGAAAACTCTAGATCAAACTCCTGAAGGATGACGATCCAATGTGAGTACTTGCCCCCGAGTCCCTAACCAGTCAGTATGTCATACATTGGGTTCTGATCTGCGAATACAATGGTAGTGCAGAGCAGAATGTAATGACAAAACTTTTGTACAGCAATGACCGTGGACAATGCTAACTTTTCCACACGTGAATACCGAGTTTCAGAATCTAGGAGATTCTTACTGGCGTAATAAATCATGTGCTCCTGACCGTGGAGATTGTTCTGGGCTAAAACCATAGCGATGGTAGTAGCAGAGGCAGCAATATACAAGAGAAATTCCTTTCAATACTCTGGGGGGTGTATCACAGGTGAATGAGTCAGAGTGTGCCTAAGATTATCAAAGGCATGTTGGGCCTGGTCATCCCAGAAGAATGGGGTGTTCTTCTTAAGGAGACACATAACCGTGTGTTTTCTCTGCGAAATTGCACACGAAATGGTGGAGAAAGTTTTCCTTCCCCAGTAAACTTTGGAGTTCAAGGAGATTAGTTGGGGCTGGTAGATCAAGAATGGTGGCGATTTTTAAAGGATCTATCTGGATGCCATCTTTGGATACCACAAAACATAGTAGATGTCCCGTCTCAATGTAAAAAACACATTTATGTGGATTGAGCTGTATATTATAATGACGGCATCTCAGGAATATGTATCTCAGATGACCAGGGTGGTCCTCCTGCCACTGTGAATGAGCAGGGAGGTCGTCAAGGTATGATTCAACAATGTGTTTGACATCATGAAACGCATAGGACATCACACGCTAGAACGTAGCTCCAGTATTTTTCAAGCCAAATGGTAACTTCATATATGCAAAGTTTCCCCATGGGAAAATGAATGCCATCTTATGCTGATCGGAGGGTAATATCTCAATCTAATTATAGCCGGAGAAACCATCCATGAATGAGAAGATGACACTTCCAACACAGTTGTCGATAATCTGATTGATGTGTGGGGTAGGAAAGTTGTCCTTGGGACAAAATTTATTTAAATCCCTAAAGTCGATGTAGACTCTAATGGTGCCCTACTTCTTATTGACAGGGACAACGTTCAATACCCATTTCGTCAAGGGTATAGGATAAATAAACCCAGCTTTCAGAAGCTTTTCAATTTCAGCTTTAATAGCTACGACCTTTCGAGGATGGACTTGCCTAAGTTTCTGCCTGATAGGTTTAGCCGTGGGATAAGTTTTAATCTCATGGACCACAATGGAAGGGTCAATCCCCAGCACCTCTTCATAAGACTAGGAAAAATATCATGAAATTCCTTAAAAGGTGCCTTACATGCTTTAGATTCATCTGCCGAGCAGCTCTTCCCAACATGAACATGCTCGATAACATCAGGATTGGCTAATATGTCAATCAAGTTCGTTTGAGTAATGTTGTAAAGGTTTTCTTTAGAATCTGTATCTTGCAACAATACCGGACTTTACGAAACATTGACAATATCAGTAGGAAACAAGGATGCAAAATCATGGCTAACCGAACTGGTGTTATGGAGGAACATGGATCTATGATGGTGATCCTCCCAAATGGGTTCATCCATATTCATGATCTCTATAATGGACTCATCAGAAGGAAAAGTATCAGAGAGGTAGTCTAGAACCAGAAGAGAAGGTTCTAACCAGTACGGTAAATGGTAAGGGTTCGAAGCCACTAGATGAAGGTAATCAGTGTGATCATCAGAAAAGGTTTGAATGTTGTCATACACAGCTTCATGTGGACTCAATGAGGTGGAATCAACAACATTTTTTCCCTTAGGCTCATAAGCAAATGAGGCGATCATATGGACTATCATGATATCCGTGCTAGGAGGAGTGGATGGAAAGATCCCCATAAAGGATTAATCCTTCAACATGCCTACCCAAATTGATTGGTAAGGAGGAGGGGACTGGCCTAACATGGGGATGTTACTAGCCGTGGAGGAAGTAAGATCCAGCGTACAGAAATCAAGCTAATCAATATTAACAATTCTCCCTAGATGTGGGAATTGGACTGTTTGAAACACTCTTGAGGCAACAACAGTCATGGCATAGAACCAGTTCCTTCCTAGAAGGAGGTTGTAATCTAAAGTGGCATCTACCACTTCTACATGGATGGAAATGGTTTTTCCCCCCAGCTCCACCACTAGGGCTGATATGAGACCATGGGGTTGGAAACCCCATCCGTCAAAGGCTTTAAGGGTCGTAGGTGATGTGACAATCTCGAGAGAGCCAAGAGATTTCCAACATGTTAGAGATAACATCAAGGTTGAAGCTCCTTCATCTAGTACCATTCGGAAGACTTTCTTTCCCACTACTTTTGTAATGATCTAAAAAGAAAGTTTATGCGGTAATCTAGGTTTGTAGTTCTCAAAATTAAAATGAATCAAGTTAGTGTTATCCAGGTCTAAAGCTCCTAATGCAATCAACAAATTCTTGCGCTGTGTGGGGAAACTTTGGAGAACTTCTAGGGTAGACAATGCACAAGGTGCCTGAGAGAGATCTTCAACCACATTATAAAATTGAGTAGCTCGGGCATTGGGATTAACGACAACCTTCCGAAGAGTACTCTTAGGTGGGTTTATCATAATTTTGACTTCAATTTTGCAGATGGATGGTATCTGAGGACATCATATGAATTTCCTCTAATGAACTAGAGTTACCCTGATTAGACATATGGTCTATCAATTGTTTTTGAGAGGGGAAAGGATCCATAAGTACTGCAAGTGCGGGGTTGGACTTCAAAAACTAGGAGATTTAATCCCGACGAGGACACTCCTTTGAAAGTTGGTCACCACCACATAGTAGGCAGAGATATTTTTCCTTCCTTTTCCCTTTGTCGTCATCACTGTTGGTTGGTCGTGGAGTCTCCTGTTGGTTTTCAGGTTTTTTATTTATGTTTTTACATTTCTTTTTATTACCCTAGGTTTGAGTACTTTGGATAGAATTGACCTCAGCTGAAACCTTAGGAGTCGAAAGAGTAGGGGTGGTAGTTGGGTTTTTCTTGGCAGGTTTCACTGTGGACGGAGACTGGATTGAACCAACAATCCCATCAATAGGTACTTCTGCTGGTGGCTTGGAAAGATCATTGCTAGGGTGAGGAGCTTGAGGAATCAGGTCATATAGAGTTCTAGACTGGGAATAGACCAAGTATAGGTACTGAGCCCGACTAATCGCCTGCTCTTCGGTAACGACACTACCCATAGCAACATCTTGGGCAATAGGAGGCAACAAGGACTTAGTGAACCAATCAGCTAGTAACTGATCCAGAATAGGGGCCTTAATAAGCCTTCTTTGCCTTCTCTACTCATGAATATGATCGAAAATGTGGGTGGAGGTGTTCTGCCACAAATAATTTAAAAGATCAGTGCCCGTTTCATAATGAATAGGGAGCTGAAAGTGTGTAAGAAACACAGTTGCCAATGAGCCAAAATCCACAAACAAATGTTGTGGGAGTTCAGTGTACCACTTCGCAGCCGTACCAGTCAAAGTTCGTTGAAAGAGTCGTAAATGAATGGAGTCATCCATGAGGGAGTTTGAAGAACACCACAAATGGAATGTCATCACATGGTTCTTCGGATCGTCTCGTTGCTTCCCATAGAATTTTGAAATTTCTGATGGTAACTTTACTGGAATGGGAGGCCACGAGGGATTATGTCAAATGGGGTCATTGATCAACTTGGACAAATCAGGAAAGTCGAAAGTTTCTAGGAAAGGTAACTGCCGTGTGATGTCCCTGGTTTCGACCCCGTTTGCATGATGTATATATTGTAATTAATCGTGGTGAGGATCTCAAGGAAAAATCCCCACCATCGATTTTGTTGTGTATGTTTCGGCAATGCGGATAATTGTCGATGGTATGTTGTGCTATAAGGCACATTATAATTCGACATCATGTAAACACACACATCAATTAAAATAGACCACAACCAGCTACGACAGTGCAACATTGAATGAAAAGGGCATGGTTCCAAAGGATAAGGGGTGGGGGATGTCAAACCTTGGTTATGGGGGAAAAACCCAAGTTTTGTCACCTTGTTGATTTTCCATCTTCCCTTGTCAACCTCTTGAATGTTTTGTTGGGAAGCTGAGGAGTAATGGCTACTGGTGGTTGAGGGATTTAATGCCTTTGGGAGTGGGGTGGAAGGACTGTCAGTCCTTTTCCCACCTGCCCACTCCACCCACGTCTGCCCATTTTTCTCCCTCACGCACTCTTCCCTGGTCAGTTCACTCTCACCACGATTTTGTTTTTGGGGATCCTCCTCACGCACAGGCTGGGGGGTGGTTTTGGTCTCAGGCAGACATTTTCTTGGCTCCACGAGTTGTTGAGCACCCACGCACTGAAATTTCGCGTCCTCGCTGTTGATTGTGCATCCACGGACAAAAACGGAGCTGTTTTTCTCCTCATGCAGGGCCTCCATTGTTGTGCAATCTCACGCATAGGGATTCTTCCCCCGTTTTTCCTCTCACGCACAGGAATTTCTGGGTTTTCCCACGTTGTTCTTTTCCCAGTGAAATCATGGGTTTTGTGGATATCGAAAGTCAGTATTTTTTTTCCTTTCCTCTACGTGGTATTTATGTGTTTTCCCCGTGATTTTGTTGCCCAGGACGGGCTGTATTCCCCACGTTTGCTGTAAGCTGTGCTCACTGAAACATTTCAGGGCTGTTGTTTCCCCACGTTGTTGGTTGTGTTGCTGGGGTCTTCCTTACATCTTTGGGGCTGTGGTAATTTCGTTTGAAGAGTCATTTTGGCCATGATAGGGCCAAGAATGACTCAGAATTTCTTTTCCCTGTTTAAGCTGTGACAGCTAAGTAATTGCCTGAGTGCAATGGTTAGTCTTCGGACTGTGCTGGCTTGGCTTGCCTGTTGAAATCCTGTGAAACCCAGCTGTGTTGGTTTGCTGTTTGTGCCCCTTGGCTATGTATAAGCCTGCAAACGACCCTTATCCTTGGAGGAAATCATGCCCAGCTCGGGGGTGGCAGCGTTGCTGAGAGAGTGATGAGCAAGCTGGCCTATGGTTGGGTGGAACGTTGCAGCGACGTAGCTGGTTGCAGGCGATTTCTTCATTGAAAGATAAGTGTTGATGGTTACTTCATCTTTGCAAATTATGTTGATGACAAAGGAATTATGATGAACATGTTTATGCTGGAAATGTATGTGTGTTGCTTCCGCTGTATGATTGAGGATTCAGGAATTTGTGTATGCTTAGGCATATTAATATGCATTCTGTAAGTTTTAATTCCAGTGTTGATTTATCCCTGTTTATGTTCATGGGGCGGTTTGCTCGGTCGTGTTTGATGTTCGTCGAGTCCTCTTCGTCGGTCTGAGGGATGGGGACGTGACATGCCGGTTGGGATAAAAATGCTGGTAATATTGATATGGCATATAATTACTAGTAGGACCATAAGTAGACTGATAAAAATGTTACTGTGGCAAAGAACTACCAGAAGATCCGCCCGTAGGGGGTTGATTTCTGGGGTTACGACCACTACGACCATTAGAGCCTCTAGGAGGAGGGCCACCAAGGCCACCGGGACCACCAGGACCACTGAGACCACCAGGACCACTAGGACCACTAGGAGGCAGACCACCAAACCCTCCGGAGCCCCCAGGAGGTGGTAAACCTCCAGAGCCACCAATACCTCTAGGAGGAGGGCCACCATACCCTCTAGTGCCAGAAGGTGGAAAGCCAGTAGGTCCCCCAGGACCACCAGGACCATAAGGAGGAAAGTATGCAGATCCTCTAGGACCATTAGGCCCCCTAGGGGGAGGACCTCCATAAGGCGGTCCATCAACACCTCCTGTAGTATGTATGGGTGTCCCCCCCATAGCTGGCACGTAAGTCCAATTGGGTTGCCCCCATGGCGTAAAAGTGTTACTAGGGTATGGAATTCCTGTAGGATTCGGTGGATGATTAATATTACCCACGGGTATTTGATAACCATAACCTCTAGATGATTGAATGGTTACAGGTTGTGCCCCGGGGGGTTGGCCTGAATTGGATGGGGGATTAACCACATTAGTATGGGTGAGAGGGACATAAAATATAGATGGTTCTATGTTAGAGTTCTACCCTTGACTAGTTACAATTCCAGTGTCAAATAATGTAGGTCATGCTGGGGGTTGCCCCCCGGCACTAGAAGGTACTGAAGAAACAAGAATTGAAGGTTGGGCCCCAAGTGTAGAGTACCTGGGAGGATTAGGAACAAACATAACATGAGAGGTGATAGGGGTGGTAATTTGACCTGGGTTATGGGTTGTTATTGGATGATCTATAATAAGTTCAATGGGTCTCATAGAATCGGCCAGTGAATGATATCCCACAGGAAGAGATGTGGAACGCGCTGGTGTCAAGCCTAATAGGTCATCAATCTTCTTGTCAATAACCTATGCATGAATAATGGTAGCATGGTATTTCCTACGTTCTTCTTAATATTCAGAAGATTTTAGACGGGTGCCAAATGAGGCAATGGCCTGACCTACAGGGGTGTCCCAAAATGGAGCATTGGGACGGAAATCTGGGCGAGCATTATCATCAACACATCCTTCCATGGGATAATGGAATGAGGAATCTCCCCAAGAAGTCTATTGGATGAAGGGAGGAGAGTGTGAAGAATATGGTACTCCACTTTCCACAACCACATTATCTCCCACTTGGGAGGTGGTAGCAACTCCTTGGTTGATAGCTTCCATAGGATTTTCTCCTGAACCAGGAATAAAATTAGGTGGAAAGCCCTGTACTCTTCTGGATTGTCTTAATTTAGTGAGCTTGTACAGTTCCTAACTAACCTAGGGTATGAAAATCTAGAAAACAAAGCAAAAAACTATTTCCCTACACAAGCTATAGGTAAAAAAAAGCACACTTGAAATGATAGGAGGAGTTCAAAAGTCAAGTCTCTCACTAGGATTGTCAAGAAGGTGCCACTTATGATATACCTCAAGGGTACATGTGTAGTAATCTCCTCGAATGATATTTGCGGTGTATGGATCCAAACAAGACTGGAAAAGGGATTTTCTCAGATAGATAAGGTACCATGGTGGGGTCTCCTGATATACTCAAGGTACGTGGGAGCTTGAATTTGTAGTAGTGCTGTCTAATGCATAATCGTACACAAGGGGCCTTCCGATATAAAATTGAGTAATTGAAGTACCTTTATATATACCTCAAGGGCACGTGAAAGGTCGTTCGATATACCGACGGTACATGGAAGAACCACGCGAGTCCTGGAATGTAATGTTGACAAATAACGACATCTCCTACACTTAACGATGCCCTAACACGTCTCTAACCTATCACTCAAGTTACTATGTAAATTTTAAACTACAACTTCCAATAAATTTTAACTTGTATGGTTAGGTGAATGCATGATGTTTTGACAGAAAAGTAAAACCATGCAGTATGCTGGTGCAAAATGTTCACTTTACCATTCAGTATGCCTACTTATAGGAGGGAAAGAGAGTGTTTTCCTTTTGTTTCAAAAACCAAAAATACTTCCATGCAACAATCATGAACATCAAATCAAAGACAAGCAATCACTTTACCAAACCGATTTCTCTTTTCCAAAAGAAAAAAGAAGGGGAAGAATCTCTTTTCAAGAAGCACACCTATATGCAAATGCACTCTATTTTTTCAATTTTCTCAAAACATAAGCAAATCTAACTTCAAACTACCATTTTTTTTATTCTGATCAAGATAGTTCTAAATGCATGAGAGACAAAAGATCATAAAGGTCCCGAAAGCTTGTAAATCCAATCAGAAAACCAATGTCCAACGCTCAATGATGATATCCTAGTCTCAGTCAAAAAATTTCTTTTTTAAAGGAAGGAAAAAGAAGTTTACTATGGAAATAAGAAATTAAACCTACAAGCTAATCTAGTGTTCTTATTTTAGTCTATGTAGCAGAAATGAAAAAAGATTTTAATAACACCCTAAGATTTTCAGAAAAGAAGAAATCCTTTTGTAAACAAAACCAACAAGCATAGAAGCGGATGAACAATCAAAAGACCTAATCAAACTTTTGAAATTCCACTCAAATCAATCTTAAACCATAAAATCTCAAACCACAAGCATTAGATTCAGTAACACAAGTCTGATAAGCAGAACTCAAAGCAACAAAATCCAAATTTTTGTGAAGAAAAATAAGGACAAAAGGATTTGGATTGAGGCCTACCTGGCACCGCGCTTCTTAGGTGTTGACAGAGCGTTTCCAAGACAACATTGCTTCTTGCCAACAGGTTATAGGTGGTGGCACCGCGTACTGCCCACTTTGTTTAGGCAGTGGCACCACTTCTCATACATAGCATAGGCGTAGTTCCCATTAGATAACCAAAACACAAGAAGAACAATGGATCAAGTTAGAAAAAGACTATATCATGGAAAATACTATTGAATTGAGTATGGAAACAGAGCATAAAAGACCGAAATGACTCAGATATGAACAGAGCTAGAGGTTTCAAACCCAAATGGAGTAAGTCAAAAATTAGATGTGACTGAAGAGAGTTGAAGAAGGAGCCTGGATTCGGACAAGAGTTGCAAAATGAGGAAGATCAGAACAACTGATACACAAATAATTCCCCAGCGGAGTTGCCAGATTTGTTAGCTGGAATATTTCACCTCTTGCGGACAATAAGGCATTCCACTGGTCTGAATGGTTAAGATACATAACAAATAAAGGACATAGGTTGAAGACTCTCCCTAGATTTCGTAGATACTTGGAATGTAATTCTTTGATAGTCACCCTATGTACCTACAATCAGCTCAACATGAAACATATCAAAGAAACTAGAATATAATCTACTAATCTATGTTAGTGACTAAGGAATCCAACAACATACATGTGAAATCAAACATCGACAATATATGTGGGATAGAAATCAACCTGCATTAAAGAAATATGAAGAAGTTTATAACCAAGCCTTAGTGTTGACATGCATCTCCATGAAACCAAACATTCTCATCCCCATAAGTTATGACTCTAGCTCTCTCTATGCTCTCCAATGGTATGGACCAAGTGATCAATCCAACATCATAACAATACCTTAATAGTTCTCCTTCTCAACCATGGCCATAAGCTTGTATTTATAATGCTTTAATGGATAGGGTAGGTTGAGAGATAAGTGGGTGAGGTGGCCTCTAAGATCCTAGGATGAGGGATCTCGAGCTCAACTAACCCAAAAAAATAGGGATAAGGGAGGACATGAGGCTTATCATCTAGAAGCCTCAAGAAACTTCTCTTTTTCCCTTTTTACCCAGGGTGCCGTGTTTCTCCTTCACTGACAGAGCGGTTCTGGTAATAACCACTTATGGACCAAGGGCCATAAGTGGTGGCACTGCTTATGGGCAAGAGGGGATGGGCGGTGTGAACAAGGGTACCTCTTATGGATAAAGGGTCAAGCACAGTGCTGGGAATTTGTATGAAAATATTGACAAATGATATGAGTTTCAACTCCAAAAGTTGGGATTTAGGGCAAGTAGGTATGTCAAATGTCTTATCACATGATGGTGATAGGATTTTGGTATAACACGTACATATAAATTCTTTCGAGGAGAATGTTATAGTCCAGTTGAGCGTTAATGACCTCTATGTTGATCAGCACTGTCTTCTCGGCTAATGTGATGGGGACATGGGGGAGGATTCCTTGGGCTTTAGTGGGATGGCGATCATAAGCCCACAGAGTTGTGGAGGATGGTTGCATAATTGGTGATCCCAGTTTCTGGCAAACTAGGGTAGAAATAACGCACGTAGATTCCTCCTCATCTACTATGCATTGATGCACAACTAAATTCTGGATGGACACCGGGATTTGAAAGTCGATGGTGGATGGCATGTGCGGTTCTCCATTCTCCATGTCGAATGTGATCAACTTGGATTCAGAGGGGTCTATTGCCCCAAGGGCCGCTAGTAAGGCTTTCCACTGTGTTGGGAATGTTTTAAGTACCTCAAGACCGGACATGGTGGTTGGTGTTTGGGCCAAATCATCCGCAATGCTATAACTGACTGTATCTATAGTCATGGTGTTATTAGCAATCCTACGTATTGGGGGGCGTGAGAATGGGGGTAACTGAAGAGGTAGGTTGACTGTTTTTGACATTGAGGTTGCTGATGTGTCAGTGGGTCTGGTGGTGGTACCGTACTAATTTCGTCTGGTTTGCATGTTGACCTCTTCATTCGTCATGGCTAGCAGGTGGTGAACACCTATTTTTGGCCATGGGAGGTGCCCCCAGAGCATTGGGATTTGGTTGGGGAGGGGGTGCAGTTGCCACCAACCCTTGCACCAGTAGGGGGTTTTGAAGCACCATAGGAGGAGGTCCTTGTGGTGCTGGGTTGGTTTGGGCTTGATTTGTAGCATTAGCAGCCTGTTGAACCTCATTCTGAATGGCCTGCTTATCTTGACCCATGAGGGGACACTCGAATGTCTAGTGCCCATAAACATCATAGAGTGTGCATGGTTGGTTTGTGTGCAAGAGGGCATTGTGTCTTGGTGCATTTGTTCATGGGGGGTTTTGAGCTGGCTGGTTTGCCACGGCATTGTTGGGAGGGTTCAGTTGTTAAACACCTCCCTACGGTTGGTTGTTTCCTTGGTTCCAAGGCAAATTATTTCTAGCTTTCCCTTGTTGTTTGTTGGGGGCAGGATAGTTGGGATGGTTTTGTTGTGTGAACACTTGTCCAAACGGAGCAGGTGCAGTGGGGGCAGGGGCTTGAACTGCTTGCACTGGCAGTGCATAGTATATTTGAGTGGGAGTTGGTGCTGAAAATGCAGGCATTTTCCCCACATACTGCTGTGTTTCCCAAGCCCTGGCCTGATCCTGCTATGGTGGCGCAGGTTTTGCATAGGAAGTTGTTGCTCCAAACTGGGACATCATTCTAGCATAGTCTGGAGCTTGGTTTTGGTAAGGAACATTAGCAGTGTTGCTTGGTTGTGATGGAACTACAGGTGTTGTTGGATGGTGTTGTGGCTATTGGGAAACTGATCCTATGATGCCATTTGCAGCATGGGATGTCCCCGATGCATCACGGTAAGAGGTGCCTATGTGGGGAGTGTCTGGGATGACAGTATACAGGTATCCAGATTGAGCATAGATGAGGTCAAACTGTTGAGCTTTCAGTATGGCCTCTTCTTTAGATTGGGGACGTTTGTTTGTGACGTCTTTTTCTATGGGTGGGAGCAAGGTCTTAAGGAACCAATCCAAGAAGATCATGTCGTCAAGTTGTATTTTACATAGGATATGGTGTCATCACCACTCATGGATATGGTTAGTTATATGAGTAGTGGTGTTCTGACGACAGGATAGAAAGATATCCACCCCCTCATCATATCTGACGGGGATTTGGAAATACTATAGGAACATGAAAGCTAGGGAATTGAAATTAGGGTACTTGGCTTGTGGCAGATCAATGTACCATTTGGCCGCAGCGCCTGTAAGGGTGCATTGGGATAGCCTCATCCTGATGGAATCATCCACGATGTTATTGGATGAGCACCATAAATGGAATGTCATAATATGGTTTTGGGGACATTCCCCTGCCTTGCCCTCAAACTTGGGGATGTTTGATGGAAGCTTAGTTGGCATGTGTGGCCAGAAATCTTGGTGGCAGATGGGGTCATTTGTTAACCGAGCCAAATCAGGTAGTTTAAGATGAGCCATGAATGGAATATTTGACCCCAAGTTGATGTGGGATGGAGCTACGATGGTGGTGGGATTTGTAGGTGCATAATGCATCTGCACAGATGGGGGCACTTGCGGTGGCACCATTCTATATGGGCCAATTCCCCCAAGTGTTGTGGGGGGAATAGTATGGGTGGCTCCAACATTGCCCCCATGTATGATATTAGGGGCAATGTAAGTGGACAGTCCACTTCCCCCCTGTGTGGTAGGAGGGGTAGTGTGTGTGAAAGGGCCACTGCCCCCATTTGTTGCAAGTGGGCCAGCATGGATGGTCACTACAGGTGGTGGTAGCTGACTGATGACAGTTTGCATGAGTGTGCTTGGGCCACCTACAGGGTTATTGGTGACAGGTTGTGGTGTGGACATGGGTCCACTTGCTATGGTTATGCCAGAAAATGGATTTGAGTTGGAACCATCCATGGGGCTTGATGGTGCAGTATAGAGGTCTGGTTCAGACTGATATGGGTCTGAATTTGAATCAGAGGCTGTGTGGCCCTCTGATGGTGTGGGATATCACTAAGAATAGTTTCGACGGTATTGGTTGAGTGTTCTGAATTTTGGTGGTTCGCCTCTTAGGTGCGAGGAAGAGCGTGAGGGATCAATTGTGTTAGATGTTTATCAAACTGATGGGAATGATGTTTGGACCCCAGTTTTAGTGGCTTCCTATTGGTTGTAGGTGGTCACTTGGCCACCAAGAGTGCTAGAAGACAGTGCTTGGATTTTTCCTCACAGGAGTTTCTACTCAATCGAAAGGCGTTGTTACCCATTTCGCTTGGCAATTCCTCTCAGTGGCCAACTACTTTGGGGTTCCTGTGGTACTCCTCACAATGAGTTTTTAGGTAGAGCCCAATTACTTCCCATAGTTGAAGCAGTCAAGGACTTATGTCCTCAAAGACTGCAGATTGTTTGAACTTAGTGTAAATTGATAAATTTTAAGGCTCTCTCAGTGTCATGAACTGAGTTGGGTTGATTACTTGGTATGGTGTATTTGTTTGTCTGTCTTTCTGGTATTTGGTAGCTTCAAATGGTTTATGACTTCATCATATTATGGTGGAGTTCATGTCATTATGTATGCAAGCATTGAGTAATCAGAAATTTGTAAACAAATACAGTTTTTAACCCTGAATGTTTATGGCCTAACTAGATGACTACCTCACATTGATATTCCTATTCAACTAAGAGAAGGTGCTAGGCTCTCAACACAATGGGGCTAATCCCATCTGTAGATCGACAAGTCACCTCCCATATGCAATGTTGGTCGATAGGGAGGATGCTTACCACTGTGAGAAGCCCTCCTTCTCTACCTCGTCTACCTTCCAGGTCACCCGATGTAACGGTTTAGAGCAATGTTCAATGAAGGGCCTAGGAATATACGAGCTTGCCCTTCGTCGTATCCCAGAATACCCCAGAGGGTGATGACTAGGTAGAGGAGGAATGGTAAGAAAGATGGTTAGTTTTAGGTTGATTTTAGGTAAGCTACATTCCTTTAATTAAGCCATTAAAATTTACTTTGAATCTACACTTTGTTTGTTGATGCAATTATAGGAAATTAAAACAACAACTGAAATTAAACTAGTATACTGGATGGAGGTGGTTGAACCGCACTAACAGTCCCTATTAAACTGAAATTTAACCCCTATTAAACTGAAATTGAACCTTTAATTGACATACTGCACATTTCTGATCAAATTTGGCGATGGGGTCACAATTTTTTTTCAGAAACAGGTGAGGGGGTCGCACAGATTTCATAGACAGTTGTGGTCTATGTTTCTGAGTAAAGTCGCACCTTTTGGGAGATTAAGTGCACCTTGGGTGCACCTGTTAGGCCATTAAGTGCACCCTCATCCCCTGTTCAGGCCCGATAAGTGCGACCTGCCCCGTATTTGGGTTTTTCCTGATGCTGAGTCAGATCCGACTGACAGTAACCTGTACTGTGGCCAAACAGACTTAGATTTTCCTAGCAAAGGCTTCAACAACACTAATAATTGGAAATAAACTAGATCTAAACTGAATTTGAAATGAAATTTTGAAAACTAGGGAAAAAATTAAAAAACTTGGAATTTCAAAAATCTAGACCAGGGATCCTATGGGATCGACCTAGTATGGTCGCCAGTTCTATAGCAGGGATTTGTCCCTTGCTACAGGGCAGGAATGGCTACCTTCCATCTATAGGAAGGAAGGATAGGTTCCTGTATGGAAATGTAGAAAAGAAAAGCATAAATGAAGTTGGACGGTAATGAAAACAAAGATGGAAGAGAAATATGGAGAACCCCTTTGCAAACAAAGGTTAGGGTTCCACGTCCAATAACCTACAAACAATCATTAAGCTACAGGAAACCGAAATACCTACAAAAAAAATTAGGAAATAAACCTGCAAATGAAACCATGGATTAGAAACCAAATAAATTACTAAGCAAATACAACAAATAACAATCTATACCTTCTCTTTGGGTGGAATGGGCCACCATGCCCTAGCTTGAAGAAGAACCTCTCTTGGATGGGGGAGATATGGCTCAATGGAGATGGAGGAGAGGGAGTGTGGGTGGCTTGAGAGACAAAGGGTCTTAAGGCATCCATGGGCAGCATAATAGTATGCAAAGGAGAAGTGTTTTGACAGTGACCCCCCACTGTCCTTTTATAGCTTTTTTGGGGGTTTTAGGGTTTTAAGCCCTTGGTTCAGGCTTTAGCCCCTTTCTTGGGCTTTTATCCCCTTCCACCTTGACTTTAGCTCATTTTAGGGTTTTAGGCTCCTTTGAGGGGTTTTAGCCCATTTTTAAGGGCTTTAGCCCCTATGAGAGTTATTTACGCTCCTTTTTGGGGTTTTTAAGCTCTTTTCTTCATCCTTAAGCCTTTTTTAGGGTGTGGGGGTCTAATGGAGGGTTGTGAATGGGTGTCCTTAGGTGGTGTAGTCCATGTAGAGTTGAGTGAGGGATTTTTTGGGTTAACACCTTCCATGTTGATGTTGAGCATAATCTTTGGAGCATCGGATCCTTGCCCATTGTATCCCTAGGTGTATCGTACAAGTACATCCTAGCATTAGTGTTGTGTGAAGTGCTTTGGAATTGCACTAAGTTTGTAACTCCATTTTTAACCATTGAGTATGGGCTCTAGTAAGAACTAGGTGTTACTGAAAAGAATTTAATAACTGTCGAGTGAAAAAAATTGGAGAAAAATATCGATCTCATCATACTTATTTATAAGTGATTAAATGAAATTTCAATTTTTTGTATTCTCATCAAGTACTGAAGAAATACCACGTTATACGAGGGAAATCCAACAAGCAAGGATGTTTAGAGTTGCCTATCTTATTAGACCTAACCATATACCTATTTGACATTAATGAAGAAGTGTCATTAAGTCTAGGGATCATAGTATATGATGCCCAAAGACAAATGTTAACAAATGTTATATTATGTTACAAATGTTAAATTTAAATATTAAGCTAGGTTAATTTTAGTAAATGTTTGTAATTAAAATAAGAGGTGACTTGAAAAGTCACCTCTCTTCCCCACTTAAGGTATAAATAACCGTGGCAATTATTATTGTAAACCATCTTCTTCATATTTATTACTTATACATTGTACATTACGTTTTTTCCTCCTCCATCAACATTTCTACTATTCCATTGGTATTAGAGCCTCTCAGATCTTGGCACTAGTCCACCACCATGTCACCTCCATTGCACACCTCCTATTTACCAACCATGTGCTCACGCTACACTCCATCTCCACCTCCATCCTGCTCCACCATTACGCCTCTCCACAGGACCCCTCCTCCTACCTCCTCTCCAATACAAATTTAATATTAAATAAATTATTAATATTAATATATTTTTATTAATATTATTATTAAACAAAACTATATTATTATAATTATCTAAAAAAAAATCATGGTGACCTGGCATCATATTGCAAACAAAAATAAATCCACATTTAGTGCCAAGAAAATTCCAATCACAAGATCAATGGACACTTGGTTCGACCAAATCAATGAGAAGATTAATAAGAACTATGAGGAACTCTAGGAAAAGATCAAACAAGCAAGTGACAATTTGATGTTGACTTGGACACAAATCATGTCACGAATGGAGAATGCTTTCCTCACTCTACAAGAATACCAAAAGAAAAATTAGGCATTCTTAACTGCCATCTTGGACAGATTACAAATATATAATGACCCGCATCCAAACTCTCCAAGAACACCGGAGCAGTCAGATCCTCTATTCAACATGTCATCCTCAAACTCATATACACAAGGACGCCAAATGTGGGTGAAAGTCAAGTAACCCAAATATGACAAGGACGAACAACAATGGATAGCATGGATTAACAAAGCCGAGGAATACCTAGACAACCACGACATCCATTATGAAGGAGAGAAAATTAAATATGCCTCCATGCATCTAGAAGGAAATGCTTACAATTGGTACGTATGATGGAAGAACACTGCAAGAATATGTTCTCACAACTAGGCTAGTTTCAAGAATGACCTCATCAAAAGATTCCAGGGTGTTGAAGAAAACGATTTTTTTTCCAAACTCACAAGGTTACAACAAAAAAACAGTGTCGATGAGTACACCTATGAGTGGGAAGAATTTTCAACTTGAGTCCCAGAGTTAACCAATGACCAATGATTAAAGACCTACATACACGGTCTTAAACAACACATCTGTGATGAACTAGAGTTACATAACATCTCTACCTTGGACGAAGCACAACACAAAGCCAGGATTATTAAAAAAAAATTCAAGAAATATTCTCATACACATTTTGTAAAAGACAACTCCAAAAGGAATCCTTTCCAATCAACATACACAAGAAATCCAAAATATACACTGCCACAACTCAGGGAAGGAACAAAGCCCAGTTTAGAGGCACAGAGAATAAAGGAAGGGAAATGTAAGTCCTATGGATACAAATGGGATCCTAAGCACTGGTGCATACAAAATAAATTGTATGCATGTGAAATACAAGAAGCAGAGTTGGAAGTCAAAGAACCAATTGAGAATGAGGCGGATAGTCAACCAGACTACCAAACAGAAATCGAGGATGGCACCCAAAAAATATCCTTAGCTACTATTACCGGAATCTCCCAACCACAAACATTGAAGATTAAAGGACATATAAAAAATAATAATGTCACAGATCTCATCGACTCTGGAAGCACCCATAACTTCGTCAATGCCAGCCTTGCTAAAATATTTAACTTATTTGTTTTTCCAGTACCTAACATGAAGGTTATGGTAGCGGATGGCAAGAAGATTGACAATGTGGGAAAATGTCACAAAGTCAAGTTACAAATGCAAGAATATAACTTATAATCAGATTTTTTTGTGGTACCACTAGGAGGATCCAATGTAGTATTAGGAATGTGTAAATTGAACGCCAAGTGATAGACCAATTACATTGACAAAATTGCTAATCAAACATGCAAAATTACCATCAAAGGAGACTGAAATTGGAGCATAACACTAATATGTATTGGATAAGTGTCCAATATCCAACCTTGCAAATTCATAGGCTGCTGCAATATATAATTACATGAGATATTTGAATTCATAAGGATGCCATTCGAAATAGTCAAAAAGTAGGCTTACTAAATCTAGTCAAATCCCTCATAGGTGCATAAAGCAGTTTCCAAATCCACTTAGTGGCTCATGAATTGGCAAGGTTGAGTAGGAAATATAATAAGGGATGGAAAGACAACTCATACATGATTTTATTAGGAGAAAATGATCGAGGATGATGTGGGAAAAAAAACAAGTCAACTACACCTAGTCTTGCTCTCCCTTTTTCCTTATTTCTCAATAAAATAGGCAGCTTTGTAGAAAAACCAGATATGCACTTTGGAAGATCTGGAATAAATCAGACATGCTAAATATGGTTTCAAGGAGGTTTCCCAAGCACCCCATGACTCATTTTTAGCAAGTGTTGACTTCTATGACATGGAGAAGACAACTAGCATAGAGTGGAATATAGGAAACTAGGAAAATAAGACAAAAATGAATTAATTAATGTCTAAGGTAGTTAACTATGGGTCAATTATTCTAACACCCCCCCCCCTAAGCTTGAATTTATGAGTAAATATCAGAAAACTATAGGGTCTAGCAACAAGGCTTAGTCACCCTTTACATACTGCATGTCCATTTAGCCAAGGAAAGAGGCAAAAACCCAGTGGGAAAATCCTCCCTTAAACATGGACAGTAAAACAAAATTTGAAAATCTTGTCATCAATCATGCTTCACAGCATGATAAAAAATCCCCAGCAGTGATTTGATATTCCTGAACTTCTTCTCATAAAAAACTTTGGTGAAGATGTCTGCTACTTGTTCTGAAGATGCACAAAAGAGTAGGCGAATGGTGTCATCATGCACAAGTTGTCTGATGTAGTGCATATGGATCTCAATGTGTTTCGTTCTTTGTCTCTGAACTGGATCATTGCAGATTCGAATGGTGCTCTGATTATCACAATAGATAATAGTTGAAAACTCTGTTGCAAAGCCACACTCACCAAGTATTCCTTGCAACCATAAACATTGAGTTGCTGCATTTACAACTCCTCTATATTTTTCTTCTGTAAATGAGAATGCAATGGCACTCTACTTCTTGCTTGACCAGCTGATTGGTCCCTCTACAAGCATGAACACATATCCTGATGTTGACTTTCGATCTGTGCTGTCACCAACCCAATCACTGTCAGTAAACCCAATCAAATCAAGATCAAATTTAGCTTTGTAGAAGATCCCATGAAGTCTTGTTCCTTGAACAAAGTTAAGGATCCTTTTGGCTGCTCTCCAGTGGTTCTCATGAGGCTGATCCATGTATCTTGAATCCACACTAACTGCATAATAAAGATCAGGTCAAGTGTGTGTAAGGTAAAGTAAACACCCAATCAACTGCCTATATGGTGTATTATTTACCATAGGAGAAGGACCTGCTTCTTCAAGCTTAACTCCTGAAAGGAAGGGAGTCTTGCTTGGCTTGCAATCTTTCATGTTGAAGTTTTTCAGCAAATATAAGCCATACTTGGACTGATTTAATTTTATTCCATGTTGGGATTGAGCAATTTCAAGACCCAAGAATTGGCTCAACAACCCCAATTCAGTCATAGAAAAGGCATGGTTCATTGCATCCTTCAAGGAGGCAATCTCTTTCTTTGAAATTCCTGTAATCAGAAGGTCATCCACATACAAGACAATAATCATCAAAGAACCATGAATAATATTCAAATAAACATTAGGATTAGACTTGAATCGAACAAAACTCAATGACAGCAGAAAGCCATCAATCTTAGCATACCAAGCCCCGGGGGCTTGCTTGACCCCATATAATGATTTATTTAACCTCCACACAAAAGATGGATTAGAAACAAACCCTTGAGGTTGCTGAATGGAAATTTATTCAGTGATATCTCCATTTAGGAAATCACACTTCACATCCATGTGATGTACCTCCCACTGCTTCGAACCTCCAATGGCTAAAGCTAGCCTTATGGAGTCCATGTTTGCCACTGGTGCAAAGGTTTCATTGTAGTCAATACCATGTACTTGTGAGTAGCCCTTAGCTACCAATATTTACTTGTATTTCAAATTTGAACCATCAGTAGCCAACTTAGTCTTTAAAACCCACTTACATTGAACTAGCTTCCTCCTTGGGTGAAGATCAACCAGTTCCCAAGTGTTGTTCTTTTGGAGCGAGCTGAATTATTATTTCATGGTTATTTTCCATATTGGATCCTGTGCTACATATTCATATGTATGTGGGTCTGATTCAACCATCAGATATCACTTCTCTGCAAACAAAGGGTCTTTCATACACAGGGCACTCTCAAACTGAGATCTAGTCCTCCTAGGGTCACTAGGATTTCCAGCTAGTTCCCCAGCTACATGAATGGTATTTGCTGCCTATTTTGGTCTTGTAGGTCTTTCAAGATCTGCAATTCAATCATAATTATTATACATATCAGAATCAGCAAACTCATTTGTCTCTCCACTTACATTTAATGGATCTGGTGGTGAAGAAGACTCTCCAACTTGAACTGCTACCAAAGGCTCTTCTTGGAACTGAACACTCCTTTCAATGAAGGATTTGTTTGTGCTCAAGTTGATCAGATTGTAACCTTTTGAGTCTTTAGAATACCCATCAAATAGGCACTCTTGGCTTTGGGGCTGCAATGCCTTTCTCTTTTCTGTTGGAATTTTAGCCCAACCCTTTGAGCCAAAAATCCTAAAATGGGTCACATCTGGCTTGAGCCCACTTGAAGCTTCAAAAGGAGTCATACCATAAAGCTATTTATGAGGCACCCTATTCTAGATGTAAGATGCATATTTTATACCCTCAGCCCAAAGCTTTGGTGGAAAAGTCTTAGCCTCCATCATACAGGTTGCCATCTTCTTCAGTGACCTGTTCTTTCTCTGAGCAACACCATTTTGTTGTGGTGTGTAAGGGATAAAATTCTGCATCTGAATACCTGCATCTTTATAATACTGAATGAACTCAGACTTGACATACTCACCACCATTGTCAGATCTAAGGATCTTGAGTCTCCTCCCAAACTGGTTTTCAAACAAGGCCTTAAAGACTTTGAAGAGGTCAAAAACTTCAGACTTATGCTTTAGGAAGTAAACCCAACAATACCTGGAAAATTCATCTATGAAGGTCAGTTCATATTTGGCTTGAATCATGGACATATGAGGAAATGGACCAGCAACATCACCGTGGATAAAATCAATAGGTGCAAAGGTTCTCTCATGACTAGATCTCTCAAATTTGTGCTCTGTGTGTTTTCCTAGGATACAACCTTGACAAACTGCCTTGGAAAACTTAATCTTTGGTAACTCTATGACCATATATTTTTCATTCAAATTAGAAAGATACTTATAGTTAAGATGGCCAAATATTTCATGAAAAAACTTGCTTTCTTTGTTAGCATGAATTAGAAGAGAAGAGGGGTTTGAGTAGGGTAGAAAATAGGAAAACATGTATACCTTCGAAGTGTGATAAAAAACACCTTTTGCAATGACCTTATCATTCAAAATATCTATGATCTCAACATAATCAAGGGAGAATATGACCTTCTTTGGAGACCCTGTGTGAGTCATCTGGTACACTGACAAGAGGTTAGAGGCAATGTAGAAATTCAGGCCTGCAGTAGATTAATTTCACTCACAGCAATTAACAATTGATCATGCAAATTATCACCAATGGAGACTGAATATGGAGCTGTAACA
>LPNX010116238.1:524992-545770 GCA_001517045.1 Pseudotsuga menziesii
GCAAGACCTGGGACATACAACACATTATTGAACTTACCATGGTCAAGATCAATCCTACCTTTCCCCAAACTGTCAGTGAGAGATTCATATCCCAAAACTATTGGTGGACCTTTCAACATGTCAAGAGAGGAGAATGCCTCCTTTGACGAAACCATATGTCTAGAAGCTCCAGAGTCCATGATGAAGCTAGGTGAGCTTGATGTTATAGCAACCAAAGCATGTACTCTCTCTGTCCTCTGAATTTGATCCTCCTTCACTCTTCTTTGAGCAATTAGGAAGGGATATTTTATTCTTCTCCAGGAGTTGGGTCAAGATGTCAATTTTATTCTTCATACAGGAGCTCTCAGGATGATATCCCTTACTACAGTATGTGCACTTGCTCATTTCTCCTTTGTTCTTCTTGTTCTGGAAGTTCTTCTTGGAGCCTTGGGGATCCTCTTGAGACTTGTTCTTGTCTCTCTTTTGCTCAGGTGGCTTCTTAGCTTTCTTCTTTCCTTTTGAATCCACCCTTGAATCTCCAACAACCAAATATTTCTCTTTGCAAGGTTTGATGTTGCCCATCATCACCAATTTATCTTGTTCCTGTGTGAGGGATTCCATGAAATCTGCAAGCTTAGGCATCTTCCAGGCTCGAGCTGTCAACTTGGTGGCATGGAAGGTCAAAACAAAAGTTGAATAGTCAAGGCCAAGCTTTGAGAGTATGGCCAAAACTAGCTTCTCTTCCTTCTTTTCAATTCCACACTGTTTTAGTTGCAAAACAAGGGATTTAAACTTGGAAAAATAGAGTTGCAAGGACTCGAAGCCGCTGGGACTCAAAGAGATCAATTCATTTTTTATTTGATGTCCTCTAATATCATCTGTATTACCAAAAATATCTACAAGCTTCTCCCACACTTCATTAGGTGATGTCAATCCATCAAGATGGAAGAGGAGGTCTCTTGAAATGCTCAGACACAAAAGACCATAGGCCTCATCCCTCCTGTTGTGCCATTTTGTTTTCTCTATAGTTGCATTGGGCTCTGCCTCAGTTTCCATAGTCACCCTATAGAGACCTTTTGCTCTCAACAATATCTCCATCTCAGATTTGGATTCAAAGAAATTAAATGGAGTGAAGATGATCTTCTGAGATTGGTCCATAGCTCCGAAATGGTGCCCTTCAGTCAGTAGAATATGCTTCCAGTCAATATGTTGAACCTACAATAGAAATATGGAAGGATATAAATCGATATACAAAGGCTCTGATACCATGTGGAAATTGAACCCAAGTGATTAAACAATTACACTCACAAAATTGTTAATCAAACATGCAAAACTACCATCAAAGCAGACTGAAATTGGAGGATAACACTGATCTGTATTTAATAAGTGCACAATAGCCAGCCTTGTGAATTCATATACTACTGCAATATATAATTACATGAGAGATTTGAATGCATAAGGATTCCATTCGGAATAGTAAAAAAGTAGGCTTAGTAAATCTAGTCAAATCCCCCATATGTGCATAAAGCAGTTTCAAAATCCACTTAAAGGCTCATGAATTGGAAAGGTAAAGTAGGAAATCTAATAAGGGATGGAAAGACAAATCACACATACTTTTATTAGGAGAAAACGGTGGAGGATGATGTGGGCAAAAAAACAAGTCAACTACACCTAGTCTTGCTTTCCCTTTTGCTTTGTTTCTCAATAAAACAGGAAGCTTTGCAGAGAAACAAGATACGCACTTTGGAGGATCTGGAATAAATAAGACATGCTAAATATGGTTTCCAGGAGGTTTCCCAAATGCTCCATGACTCAGTTTTAGGAAGTGCTGACTTCTATGATATGTATAAGACAACTAGCATAGAGTGGAATATAGGAAACGAGGTAAATAAGACAAAAATGAATTAATTAATGTCTAAGGTAGGTAACTATGGGTTGATTATTATAACAAGGAATACAATGGTTACAAACCTTGTGTACATTCTCCGTAAATCACCAAGAGCATTTTATTGAATTCCATCTTTTCAGGAAGACACACAAATCATACGTGTTGCAACCACCTTCGACATAGTTAGTTACATCACATCAGATGGAAAAAATACTTCGGAAAGGCGCACCAGCATACATACTTCAATGCCAAGAAATGGAGCTTCTAACGTGGAAGGAGACATGGAAAAACAAAGAGAGATAAAAGAGCTGATTAAAAAACATCACAAGGTGTTTCAAGAACTACCCATGGAGCTTCCACCAAATAGAAAGATTGAACACATATTAGAAATAGAACCAAGGACAAAACCTGCAAGTAGCAAACCATACAGATACCTGCATCACCATAAAACATAAATCGAGAGGTTAACTCAGGATATTCTAAAGTGTGGAACCATTTCAAAAATAAGAAGCCCCTATGCAGCTCCAGTAGTTCTAGTACGAAAGAAGGATGGGTTGTCCAGGCTGTGCATAGATTACAGAGGACTGAACAAAATAACTATCAAAAATAAATTTCTTATCCCATTCATCGATGAGTTTCTAGATGAACTTCCTGCGGCAAAGTACTTTTCAAAGATGGATCACCGATCTGGTTATTACGAACTCAAATTTAGAGTAGAAGACAGAGCTAAAAATTCTTTTTGCACTCATGAAGGCCATTATGAGTTCAAATTAATGCCCTTCGGGTTGACTAACGCTTCAGCTACGTTTCAAGTTGCAATGAACGAATTGTTCCAGCCATTCTTAAGGAAATTCATACTAGTGTTTTTTGATGGCATTCTCATATATAACAAAGCATGGGAGGAGCATTTGGAACACTTAATTCAAGTACTTACCATTTTGGAAGAAAAAAAATTCTACGCGAAGAGGTCTAAGTGCACCTTTGGAAAAGAAGAAGTGGACTACCTAGGTCACAAAATATCAAAGGAAGGTGTCCAGGTTCATCCAAGTAAAATCAAGGCAACCATGGAATGTCACAAACCTGATAACATATCAAAACTAAGAAGATTTCTAGGCCTAACAGGATACTATCGAAGATTTGTAAATAATTACGCCCATAAAACCACCCCTCTCACAAATTTATTGAAGAAAAATTCCTTCCAATGGAATAATGAAGCAGAAAAATGTTTTGAAACATTAAAATGCATGATGTCTTCAACTCCGGTATTAGCCATGCCAGACTTCACAAAACCATTTGTAGTAGAGTGTAATGCATCAAGGTTCAAATTAGGAGCATTTTTGATGTAATAAGGGAACCCAATAGAATTCAAAAGTAGAAAGCTCAACAACAGAGAAAGTTTGAAGTCCACTTATGATAAAGAGATGCTGGCCATTATACATGCCTAAACAAAATGGTGACAATAACTTCTAGGGAGAAAAATACTGATAAGAATAGACCACAATATTCTTCAATGCCTATTCCAACAAAAAACATTGTCAACAGTGTGTAAATTGAACCCAAGTGATAGAACAATTACACTCACAAAATTGTTAGTCAAACATGCAAATTTACCAACAAAGGAGACTAAAATTGGAGCATAACACTAATTGTATTGAATAAGTGTACAATAGCCAAAATTTTGAAGTCATAGGATACTGCAATATATAATTACATGATATATTTGAATGCATAAAGATGCCATTCGAAATAGTCAAAAAATAGGCTTACTAAATCTAGTTAAATCCCCCATAGGTGCATAAAGCAGTTTCCAAATCCACTTAGAGGCTCATGAATTGGAAAAGTCAAGTAGGAAAGATAATAAGGGATGGAAAGACAACTCATGCATTCTTTTATTATTGGAAAAGGATGGAGGACGATGTGGGAAAAGAACAAGTCAACTACACCTAGTCTTTCTTTCCCTTTTGCCTTATTTCTAAATAAAACAGGCAGCTTTGCAAAAAACGCAGATATGCGCTTTGGAGGATTATAAAGAAGACATGGTAAATATGGTTTCTAGGAGGTTTCCCAAGTGCTCCATGACTCATTTTTAGCAATTTTGACTTCTATGAAATGTGGAAGACAACTTGCATAGAGTGGAATATAGGAAACTAGGAAAATAAGACAAAAATGAATTAATTAATGTCTAAGGCAGGTAGCTATGGGTCGATTATTCTAACACCCCCCTTAAGCCTAACTTTATGAGTAAATATTATAAAAATATAGGTCCTAGAAACAAGGATTAGTCACTCTTTACATACTGCATGTCCATTTAACCAAGGAAAGAGGCAAAACCCAGTGGGAAAATCCTCCCTTAAACATGGACAATAAAACCAAATTTGAAAATATTTTCATCAATCATGCTTCACAGCATGATCAGAAATCCCCAACAGTGATTTGATATTGTTGAATGTCTTCTCACAAAAAACTTTGGTGAAGATGTCTGCTACTTGTTCTGAAGATGCACAGAAGAGTAGGTGAATGGTTCCATCATGCACAAGCTGTCTGATGTAGTGCGTATGGATCTCAACGTGTTTGGTTATCTGTCTCTGAATTGGATCATTGTAGATTTGAATGGTGGTCTAATTATTAGAATAGATAATGGTTGAAAACTATGATTCAAAGCCACACTCACCAAGTATTCCCTGTAACCATAAACATTGAGTTGATGCATTTACAACTCCTATGTACTCTGCTTCTATAGATGAGAGTGCTATGGCACTCTGCTTCTTGCTTGACTAACTGATTGGTCCATATGAAAGCATGAAAACATATCATGATGTTGACTTTTGATCTATTTTTTCACCTTCCCAATCACTGTCAGTAAACCCAATCAAATCAAGATCAGATCTAGCTTTGTAGAAGATCCCATGAGTTCTTGTTCCTTGAACAAAGTTAAGGATCCTTCTGGCTACTCTCCAATGAATCTCATGAGGCTGATCCATATATCTTGAAGCCACACTAGCTACATAATAAATATCAGGTTGATTGTGTGTAAAGTAAAGAAAACACCCAATCAACTTCCTATATAGTGTATTATTTACCATAGGAGAAGAACCTCCTTCTTCAAGCTTAACTCCTGAAAGGAAGGGAGTCTTGCTTGGCTTGCAATATTTCATGTTCAACTTGTTCTGAAAATCTAAGGCATACTTGGACTGATGTAATTTTATTCCATGTTGGGATTGAGCAATTTCGAGACCCAAGAATTGGCTCAACAACCCCAAATCAGTCATAGAAAAGGCATGGTTCATTGCATCCTTCAAGGAGGCAATCTCTTTCTTTAAACTTCTTGTAATCAGAAGGTCATCCGAACACAATAAAATAATCATCAAATAACCATGAATCAGCTTCAAATAAACATTAGGATCAGACTTGCATCGAACAAAACTCAATGACAGCAGAAATCCATCAATCTTGGCATACCAAGCCCTGGGGGCTTGCTTGAGCCTATACGATGATTTCTTTAACCTGTACACAAAAGAAGGATTAGAAACAAACCCTTGAGGTTGCTGCATGTAAATATATTTAGTAATATCTCCATTTAAGAAATCACACTTCACATCCATGTGATGTACCTCCCACTGCTTCGAAGATGCAATGGCTAAGGTTAGCCTTATGTAGTCCATCTTTGCCACTAGTGCAAAGGTTTCATTGTAGTCAATACCATGTACTTGTGAGTAGCACTTGGCTACCAATATTTCATTATATTTCAAAGGTGAACCATCAGCAGCAAGATTATTCTCGAAAACCCACTTACATTGAACTAGTGTCCTCCCTGGGGGAAGATCAACCAGTTCCCAAGTGTTGTTCTTCTGGAGCGAGCTGAATTCTACTTTATTGGATTTTTTCCATATAGGATCATGTGCTGCATATTCATATGTCTGTGGGTCTAATTCAACCATCAGATAACACTTCTTTTCAAACAAAGAGTATTTCATACACAGGGCACTCTCAAACTGAGATCTAGTCCTCCTAGGGTCACTAGGATTTCCGGCTAGTTCCCCAGCTACATGAATGGTCTTTGCTGGCCATTTTGGTCTTGTAGGACTATTAGGATCTGTAATTAAATCATCATTATTATACATACTAGAATCAGCAAACTCATTTGTTTCTCTGCTTACATTCAATGGTTTTGTTGGTGAAGAAGACTCTCCAACTTCAACTGCTACTAAAGGATATTCTTGGAACTGAACACTCATTTCAATGAAGGATTTGTTTGTGCTCAATTTTATCATATTGTACCCTTTTGAATCTTCAAAATACCCAACAAATAGGAACTCTTGGCTTTGGGGATGCAAATCCTTTCTCTTTTCTGTTGAAACTCTATCCCAAGCCTTTGGGCCAAAAATCCTGAAATGGGTAACATATGGCATGTGCCCACTCAAAGATTAGAAAGGAGTCATACCATAAATATATTTATGAGGCACCCTATTCTGGATATAGGATGCATAGTTTATAGCCTTGGCCCAAAACTTAGGTGGAAAAGTCTTAGCCTCCATCATACAGGTTGCCATCTCCTTCAGTGATCTGTTCTTTCTATCAGTAACACCATTTTGTTGTGGTGTGTAGGGGATTGAATGCTGCATCTGAATACCTGCATATTTATAATATTGAATGACTTATACTTGACATACTCACCACCCTTGTCATATCTGAGGATCTTGAGTCTCCTCCCAGACTGGTTTTCAACCAAGGCTTTCAAGACTTTGAAGAGGTCAAAAACTTCAGATTTATACTTTACGAAGTAAACCCAACAATACCTGGAAAAGTCATTGTTGGAGACATTTACCATCATACACACTCTTTTTGGTAAAATTGGCCTAGTTAAACCACTATCCTAAGTATAATTGACATTAATTGACATCAGTGGAGCATTAATTACCATCATCAAGCCACACCCACGCCTACCTACAGTCAAGGAGGCTAACTGGAGCACTCCGGGTGTGATCTGGGTGATATTCATGCACCTAATTGCTAACAGGTGGTTACAATCAGTTAAACCAGTTAGTTAAGGTGCCTACTCTCATTAAATATATTATTTAATGATTATTTATTATTATTTAATGACATGGAGTCAACAGGGCGCCTCCACCAACTTCTGATGATCAATTCAGCTTCAGTTAACCTCATCGAGGTTCATTGAAGTCAAGGAGCACTAGAAATTGATGGTTGTCTTGATATGACATGTGTTCGATCTCCTTCAGTTCATATTCAGTCATTTATTGTACTCCGACTTCAGTTAGGGTTTGGTGAGTCAATTAGGGTTTTGGTCAAGTGGTTAACTGAGTGTGATTGAATGGATGCCAGTCAGTTAAGGTAGACTCACTCATTGAATTTGAATTGTCTCCTTAGGTATTCAAATTCCTCATGGATTCAAGCCATTGCTTGACATTGGTATTGTAACCATTCATTGTTTATTAAATATACAGAGAGGAAACCAATTTCAGTTTCGATTAACACCATTTCATGAGTTATTTGTTGATTATTTCTTGATGAGATTGATTATTTGTTCCTAGATCAATGTGCAAGAATAATATGGTATCAGACGATATGGTGGGATGAAGATCTATCTCTCAAAAACAAGCTATTGCTCAAATTTAATGGAGAAATCTGTCAAAAAGCTTGTTTTTGAGAGATAGATCTTTGTCCCGCCGTATGCTATGATGCCATATTATTCTTGCACATTAATCTAGGAACAAATAATCAATCTCATCAAGAAATAAACAACAAATCACTCATGATTTTGAATTGTCTCCTTAGGTATTTGAATTCCTCATGGATTCAAGCCATTGCTTGACATTGGTATTGTAACCATTCATTGTTTATTAAATATACACAGAGGAAACCAATTCCGGTTCCGATTAACACCATTTCATGAGTTATTTGTTGATTATTTCTTGATGAGATTGATTATTTGTTCGTATATCAATGTGCAAGAATAACATGGTATCCGAGCATATGGCGGGACAAAGTTCTATGTCTCAAAAACAAGCTTTTTGACATATTTTCCATGAAATTGGAGCAGTAGCTCAAAAATCCAGCACTGTACTAGAAGCCAAGGCTTACCACTTAATACCCCAAGTAAAGAACTTGTTGATCAAGCTTGATTGATTGACTATGCTGGGTGTGATGAAAGACTAAAATGTGCAGGATGTCTGACCTTACGATGCCCCTTTTGTTTTGATTTGTAGGTTTTAATAGGTACAACTTCGAATGGACTCATCAATCCCTCTTCTCACCCCATTCACAAGCTATTCAGAATGGAAGTTGAAGATGATTGCATCTCTGAAGAGACAAGGTCTCTATGAGATGTCTATTGGACTTGGAAAAGATTCTTATGAAAATGAGAATTACTGGCGAAATGAAGGTGACAGAGCTTTTGGAGCAATATGTTTTGCCCTTTCTCCTAGCTTGTACTACCTTATTGGTTTCGTTGAATACCCAAAGGAAGTCTAGAAAAAATTGGACAGAACCTTTGGCAAGCACAATGAGGATCATAATATTACTTTGGAGATCACAGCCAGAATCACAAGAGTTCTCTACTCAAAATTCTCGGGCTCTACTATCTCTGATGAAGTTGTTCAAGATGAAGATGAAGCAGATTCTTCTACACATTCAATTCGAATTGAAGAAAGTCTCCATGTAGTGACTCCTTCTCGTGATGCTCCGGAAGTTTATGAGATCTCTAATATCTCATTTCCTCATATTGCTGAAACAGAAGAAGACATTTGAATCTCTAATTTTTAATAAAAACACTCCTGCACTTCCATGCAAACATTCACCCGTAATTTTCCTTTGAATTCTGTGCAAAATTTACCAGTAATTGCTTTTGAAAGTGAAGAGAAATTTGATTTTTATTCCTCTAATGTTGCTGCTGGTGTGCAAATATGTAATACCTTGGATATTTTGGAAAAAATATCATATTATAAGAGTGATACATTCGCTCCCCATGATATATATATTCCATCAAAATCCTGCAGGATTGCATGCACCAAAATTCAGAATTTTGAAGAAAAAGACAACAGTGCATCAACCGTCTTGGTTGACCATAATTTTGGATCTGATATGAACCTTATTGAATATTATATGATCTTATTTGGATCTGATCTGATATTTCTTGGTTCAAAATTTCAGGTTCATAAACCTTCAGTACTACTTGTAGCTGTTCTCATCGACGGCGTGAAGAAACAAGTACCGCAAGTCTCCTTCGAAACTGCTGCTGGGGATTTCATTTCATTTCATACTTTTGGATCTATTGTGAACTTATTTAGATCTGATTTAAATTATGATATAATATTATTTTGTTCATATTTTAAAATCCAAGAGCTTTCAGTCATGCTTGTAGCTGCTCTCACCAATTCCAGTGTGAAAAATCAAGTACCGCAGTTCTTCTTCAATTTTGTTGCTGGGGATTTGGTGTTAGTTTTCTCTTATGAGGTTGATAATATTTTATTTTGTGAATCATTAGCTATTTATGAAGCTATATCAGATTATGGATCTCAAGCATTCGCTCTCCAGAGTCCCAGGTCTTCTCTACCTTTGGTCACATGCTCATCTCCTCATAGAACTAGTAAAGAGGAAGACATTCTGCATCCACATGGACACTTGCTCCTAAAAATTGGGGCCAATTTTACCACTCATGGATTTCTGTTCAAGGATGCAACATATCAGTTTCTTGAGTGTTCCATACATGGTTTAAATCCTCAAGAACCTTTGCTCTCTCTTCAGATGATTTCAGCTACTCTACATGGGTCTAGTTTTCACCGTGTAGCTATTTATATTTATGATTCAGTTGAGTGCATTGTTCTTCTTCCAAAGTGGAAGATTCCTCCAAACATATTCATTTAGTTTGGATTCATAGGTTCACATGCACAGTCTCAGGATACTGCTGCATAGAAGAACCAATTCTTGATTTACTGCTTAGTTTGAGGGGGGGTATTTTTCCCATGAGGTTTTCCCCGTTTCCTTGGTTATATTAAGTAGTTACTTTATTGTACAGGGTGACCTATGGCCTTTGTTGCTGGGGCCCTAGCATTTTTATGCATCTATGTTTTCTAACTCTTCTTGAGTATAGCTTAAGGGGGGGTGTTGGAGACATTTACCATCATACACACTCTTTTTGGTCAAATTGGCCTAGTTAAACCACTATCCTAAGTATAATTGACATTAATTGACATCAGTGGATCATTAATTGCCATCATCAAGTCATACCCATGCCTACCTACAATCAAGGAGGCTAACTGGAGCACTTCAGGGGTGATCTGAGTGATATTAATGCGAGTAATTTCTAACTGGTGATTATAATCAGTTCAATCAGTCAGTGAAGGTGCCTCCTCTCATTAAATATATTATTTAATGATTATTTATTATTATTTAATGATCTAGAGTCAAAAAGGCGCCTCCACCAACTTTTGATGATCTGTTTAGCTTCAGTTAACCTCATCGGGGTTCATTGAATTCATGGAGCACTAGCACTTGATGGTTGGCTTGCTATGACATGTGTTTCATCTCCTTCAGTTGAGATTTAGTCATTTATTGCACTTCGACTTCAGTTAGGGTTTGGTGAGTCAATTAGGGTTTTGGTTAAGTGGTTAACTGAGTGTGATTGAATGGCTGATAGTCAGTTAAGCTAGACTCGCTCATTGAATTCAAATTGTCTCTTTAGGTATTCGAATTCCTCATGGATTCAAGCCATTGCTTGACATTGGTATTGTAACCATTCATTGTTTATTAAATATACAGAGAGGAAACCAATTCTGGTTCCGATTAACACCATTTCATGAGTTATTTGTTGATTATTTGTTGATTAGATTGATTATTTGTTCCTAGATCAATGTGCAAGAATAATATGGTATCAGAGCATACCGCGGGATGAAGATCTATCTCTCAAAAACAAGCTATTGCTCAAATTTCATGGAGAAATGTGTCAAAAAGCTTGTTTTTGAGAGATAGATCTTTATTCCGCTATATGCTCTGATACCCTATTATTCTTGCACATTGATCTAGGAACAAATAATCAATCTCATCAAGAAATAATAAACAAAACACTCATGATTTCGAATAGTCTCCTTAGGTATTCTAATTCCTCATGGATTCAAGCCATTGCTTGACATTAGTATTGTAACCATTCACTGTTTATTAAATATACAGAGAGGAAACCAATTCCGGTTCCGATTAACACCATTTCATGAGTTATTTGTTGATTATTTCATGATTAGATTGATTATTTGTTCGTAGATCAATGTGCAATAATAATATGGTATCAAAGCATACGACGGGACGAATATCTATCTCTCAAAAAGAAGTTTTTTGACAGATTTCTCCATGAAATTTCAGCAATAGCTCAAAAATCCAGCACTGTACTAGAAGGCAAGGCTTACAACCTAATACCCCAAGTAAAGAACTTGTTGATCAAGCTTGCTTGATTGACTATGCTGGGTGTGATGAAAGCCTAAAATGTGCATGCTATCTGACCTTACGGTGCCCCTTTTGTTTTGATTTGCAGGTTTTAACAGTTACAACTTTGAATGGACTCATCAATCCCTCTTCTCACCCCATTCACAAGCTATTCGGAATGGAAGTTGAAGATGATTGCATCTCTAAAGAGATGAGGTCTCTTTGAGGTGTCTATTGGACTTGGAAAAGAGTCTTATGAGAATGAGAATGACTCGCTAAATCACGGTGATAGAGCCTTTGGAGCAATATGTTTGGCCCTTTCTCCTACCTTGTACTACCTTATTGGTTCTGCTGAATACCCAAAGGAAGTCTGGACAAAATTGGATAGAACCTTATGCAAGCACAATGAGGATCATAATAGTACTTTGGAGATCACATCTAGCACAAAAATAGTTCTTTACTCAAAACTCTCAGCCTCTACTCTCTCTGATGAAGTTGTTCAAGATGACAATGAAGCAAAATCTTCTACACATTCAATTCGAATTGAAGAAAGTCTCCATGCAGTGACTCCTTCTCCTGATGCTCCAGAACTTTATGAGATATCTGATATCTCATGTCCTCATATTGCTGAAATATAAGAATACATTTGATTCTATGATATTGAATAAAAACACTGCTGCACTTCCATGCAAACATTCACTGATGATTTTCCTTTGAATTTTGTGCAAAATTTACTAGTAATTGCTTCCGAAAGTGAAGAGAAATTTGATTTTTCTTCCTCTAATGTTGCTGCTGGTGTGAAAATATGTAATACCTTAGATATTTTGGAAAAAATATCATATTATAAGAGTGACACATTCGCTCCCCATGATCTATATATTCCATCAAAATCCTGCAGGATTGCATGCACCAAAATTCAGAATTTTGAAGAAAAAAACAATTGTGCATCCACCATCTCGGTTGACCATAATTTTGGATCTGATATGAACCTTATTGAATCTGATATGATCTTATTTGGATCTGATATAATATTTCTTGGTTCAAAATTTTAGGTTCATAAACCTTCAGTACTGCTTGTAGCTGTTCTCATCAACGATGTGAAGAAACAAGTACCGCAAGTCACCTTCGAAACTGTTGTTGGGGATTTCATTTCATTTCATACTTTTAGATATATTGTGAAGTTATTTATATCTGATTTAAATTCTGATCTGATATTATTTTTTTCATATTTTAAAATCCAAGAGCTTTCATTCATGCTTGTAGCTGCTCTCACCAATTCCGGTGTGAAAAATCAAGTATCGCAGTTCTTCTTCAATTTTGCTGCTAGGGATTTGGTGTTAGTTTCCTCTTATGAGGTTGATGATATTTTATTTTGTGAATCATTATCTATTTTTGAAGCTATATCATATTATGGAGCTCAATAATTCACTCTCTAGAGTCCCGGGGCTTCTCTACCTTTGGTCACATGCTCATCTCCTCATAGAACTAGTAAAGAGGAAGACATTCTGCATCCACATGGACACTTGCTCCCAAAAATTGGGGCTGATTTTACCACTCATGAATTTATTTTCAAGGATGCAACATATCAGTTTCTTGAGTGTTCCACACATGGCTTGAATCCTCAAGAACCTTTGCTCTCTGTTTACATGATTTCAGCTACTCTACATGGGTCCAGTTTTCACCGTGCATCTATTTATATTTCTGATTCAGTTGAGTGCATTATTCTTCTTCCAAAGTGGAAGATTCCTCTAGACATATTCATTTAGTTTGGATTCATAGGTTCACTTGCATAGTCTCAGGATACTGCTGCATAGAAGAACCAATTCTTAATTTACTGCTTAGTTTGGGGGGGGTTATTTTTCGCATGAGGTTTTCCCCATTTCCTTGGTTATATTAAGCAGTTACTTTATTGTATAGGGTGACCTATGGCGTTTGTTTCCGGGGCCCTAGCATTTTTATGCATCTATGTTTTCTAACTCTTCCTGAGTATAGATTAAGGGGGGGCGTTGGAGACATTTACCATCATACACACTCTTTTTGGTCAAATTGGCCTAGTTAAACCACTATCCTAAGTATAATTGACATTAATTGACATCAGTGGAGCATTAATTGCCATCATCAAGTCACACCCACGCTTACCTATAGTCAAGGAGTCTAGCTGGAGCACTTCGAGGGTGATCTGAGTGATATTAATGCACCTAATTGCTAACTGGTGGTTATAATCAGTTCAACCAGTCAGTTAAGGTGCCTCCTCTCATTAAATATATTATTTAATGATTATTTATTATTATTTAATGATCTAGATTCAACAGGGTGCCTCCACCAACTTCTGATGATCAGTTCAGCTTCAGCTAACCTCATCGGGGTTCATTGAAGTCATGGAGGACTAGCACTTGATGGTTGGCTTGCTATGACATGTGTTTGATCTCCTTCAGTTGAGATTCAGTCATTTATTGCACTCCGAATTCAGTTAGGGTTTGGTGAGTCGATTAGGGTTTTGGTCAAGTGGTTAACTAAGTGTGATTGAATGGCTGACAATGAGTTAAGGTAGAATCACTCATTGAATTCGAAATATCTTCTTATGTATTCCAATTCCTCATGGATTCAAGCCATTGCTTGACATTGGTATTGTAACCATTCATTGTTTATTAAATATACAGAGAGGAAACCAATTCCGGTTTCAATTAACACCATTTCATGAGTTATTTGTTGATTATTTGTTGATGAGATTGATTATTTTTTCCTAGATCAATGTGAAATAATAATATGGTATCAGAGCATATGGCGGGACGAATATCTATCTCTCAAAAACAAGCTATTGCTCAAATTTCATGGAGAAATCTGTCAAAAATATTGTTTTTGAGAGATAGATCTTCGTCCCACCGTATGCTCTGATACCATATTATTCATGCACATTGATCTAGGAACAAATAATGAATCTCATCAAGAAATAATCAACAAATCACACATGATTTTGAATTGTCTCCTTAGGTATTCAAATTTCTCATGGATTCAAGCCATTGCTTGACATTGGTATCGTAACCATTCATTGTTTATTAAATATACAGAGAGGAAACCAATTTCGGTTCCGATTAACACCATTTCATGAGTTATTTGTTGATTATTTCTTGATGAGATTGATTATTTGTTCGTAGATCAATGTGCAAGAATAATATGGTATCAAATCATATGGCGGGATGAATATCTATCTCTCAAAAACAAGCTTTTTGACAGATTTCCTGATGAAATTTGAGCAATAGCTCAAAAATCCAGCATTGTACTAGAAGCTAAGGCTTACCACTTAATACCCCAAGTAAAGAACTTGTTGATTAAGCTTGCTTGATTGACTATGCTGGGTGTGATGAAATCCTAAAATGTGCAGGCTGTCCGACCTTACGGTGCCCCTTTTGTTTTGATTTGTAGGTTTTAATAGGTACAATTTCGAATGGACTCATCAATCCGTCTTCTCACCCCATTCACAAGATATTCAGAATGGAAGTTGAAGATGATTGCATCTCTAAAGAGATGAGGTCTCTATGAGGTGTCTATTGGACTTGGAAAAGAGTCTTATGAGAATGATAACGACTGGCTAAATGATGGTGACAAAGATTTTGGACCAATATGTCTAGCCCTTTCTGCTAGCTTGTACTACCTTATTGGTTCTGCTTAATAGCCAAAGGAAGTCTGGACAAAATTGGACATAACCTTTGGCAAGAACAATGAGGATCATATTAGTACTTTGGAGATCATAGCCAGCACCACAAGAGTGCTTTACTCAAAATTCTTGGCTTCTACTCTCTCTGATGACGTTGTTCAAGATGAAGATGAAGCAGAATCTTCTATACATTCAATTCAAATTGAAGAAAGTCTCCATGCATTGACTCCTTCTCCTGATGCTTCAAAAGTTTATGAGATCTATGATATCTCATCTCCTCATATTTTTGAAACAGAAGAAGACATTTGAATCTCTGATATTGAATAAAAACACTGCTGCACTTCCATGCAAACATTCACCGGTGATTTTCCTTTGAATTATGTGCAAAATTTACCAGTAATTGCTTCCGAAAGTGAACAGAAATTTGATTTTTCTTCCTCTAATGTTGTTTCTGGTGTGCAAATATGTAATACCTTAGATATTTTGGAAAAAATATCATATTATAAGAGTGAGACATTCGCTCCCCATTATCTAGATATTCCATCAAAATCCTGCAGGATTCCATGCACCAAAATTCAGAATTTTGAAGAAAAAGACAACTGTGCATCCACCATCTTGGTTGACCATAATTTTGGATCTGATATGAACCTTATTGAATCTGATATGATCTTATTTGGATCTGATCTGATATTTCTTGGTTCAAAATTTCAGGTTCATAAACCTTCAGTACTGCTTGTAGCTGTTCTCATCAATTGTGTGAAGAAACAAGTACCACAAGTCTCCTTCGAAACTGCTGCTGGGGATTTCATTTCATTTCATACTTTTGGATCTATTGTGAACTTATTTAGATATGATTTAAATTCTGATCTGATATTATTTTTTTCATATTTTAAAATCCAAGAGCTTTCAATCATGCTTGTACCTGCTCTTACCAATTCCGGTGTGAAAAATCAAGTACCGTAGTTCTTCTTCAATTTTGCTGCTGGGGATTTGGTGTTAGTTTCCTCTTATGAGGTTGCTGATATTTTATTTTGTGAATCATTAGATATTTTTGAATCTATATCAGATTATGGATCTCAAGCATTCGCTCTCCAGAGTCCCAGGGCTTCTCTACCTTTGGTCACATGCTCATCTCTTCACAGAACTAGTAAAGAGGAAGACATTCTGCATCCGCATGGACACTCTCTCCTAAAAATTGGGGCTGATTTTACCACTCATGGATTGTTGTTCAAGGCTGAAACATATCATTTTATTGAGTGTTCCACACATTGTTCGAATCCTCAATAAGCTTTGCTCTCTCTTCAGATGATTTCAGCTACTCTACATGCATCCAGCTTTCACCGTGCAGCTGTTTATATTTCTAATTCAAGTGAGTGCATTGTTATTCTTCCAAAGTGGAATATTTCTCCAGACATATTCATTTATTTTGGATTCATAGGTTCACATGCACAGTCTCAGGATACTGCTACATAGAAGAACCACTTCTTGATTTACTGCTTAGTTTGAGGGGGGGTATTTTTCCCATGAGGTTTTCCCCGTTTCCTTGGTTATATTAAGTAGTTACTTTATTGTACAGGGTGACCTATGGCATTTGTTTTTGGGGCCCTAGCATTTTTATGCATCTATGTTTTTTAACTCTTCCTCAGTATAGCTTAAGGGGGGGTGTTGAGACATTTATCATCATACACACTCTTTTTGGTCAAATTGGCCTAGTTAAACCACTATATTAAGTATAATTGACATTAATTGACATCAATGGAGAATTAATTTCCATCATCAAGTCACATCCACGCCTACCTATAGTCAATGAGGCTAACTGGAGCACTCCGGGGGTGATCTGAGTGATATTAATGCACATAATTGCTAACTGGTGGTTATAATCAGTTCAACTAGTCAGTTAAGGTGCCTCCTCTCATTAAATATATTATTTAATGATTATTTATTATTATTTAATGATCTAGATTCAACGGGGCACCTCCACAAACTTTTGATGATCAGTTCGGCTTCAGTTAACCTCATCGGGGTTCATTGAAGTCATGGAGCACTAGCACTTGATGGTTGGATTGCTATGACATGTGTTTGATCTCTTTCAGTTGAGATTCAGTCATTTATTGGACTCTGACTTCAGTTAGTATTTGGTGAGTCAATTAGGGTTTTGGTGAAGTGGTTAACTAAGTGTGATTGAATGGCTGACAGTCAGTTAAGCTAGACTCACTCATTGAGTTCGAATTGTCTCCTTAGGTATTTGAATTCCTCATGGATTCAAGCCATTGCTTGACATTCGTATTGTGAGCATTCATTGTTTATTAAATATACAGAGAGCAAACCAATTCTGGTTCCGATTAACACCACTTCATGAGTTATTTGTTGATTATTTCTTGATGAGATCGATTATTTGTTCCTAGATAAATGTCCAAGAATAATAGTCATCTATGAAGGTCAATACATATTTGGCTTGATTCATGCACATATGGGGAAATGGACCATCAGCATCACTGTGGATCAACTCAAGAGGTGAAGAGGTTCTCTCATGACTAGCTCTCTCAAATTTGTGCTTTGGGCGTTTTCCTAGGATACAACCTTGACAGAATCCCTTGGAAAACATAATATTTGGTAACCCTATGACTGTATCTTTTTCACTAATATTAGAAAGATACTTATGTTAGTTTTTCATCACATTTAATCTAGCATTATGATCTTAGGATCTTTTCACTGAGACAATAATAAGCACAGCAATAAAACACAAGCACATCACAAGAGACAAGAGACACAAAGAGTTTTCCTTGGGGAAACCATAAAGGAGAAAACCCCACAACTTCCTCTAAGATAGAATCAACACCAAAATAGTAAGAGATCTCCCAAAACAGTAGTAGTCTTCTGTCTTCTGTCTAGTCCCAAAATTTCCTTCTCTAGTAGTGCGCCACACTTGGGAGAGCAAGTGATGTATTTCACAAGTGATAAATAGAGAGACTCTCACTCTCTATTTATATTCATCCGTTCACTTGAATTGCCTTTTCACACGTAGGCTCAACCTAATAATTACTACTCGAGCCTACACCTTAATTAGTGTATAATAACTCAAGTGCCCCGAAACTGTGGGGACTTACCTAATGACTTGATATGACTTGATTACATTATTAATCCTCCCAATCGAAACATTGGGGCATGACCACATGACTCGAATACATAATAGAGACATCCCGGAATAAACATCGGGTTACAATATATAAGATACATAGAAGAATACATTCCGAAGTTACATATACATCAACACTCCCTCTTAACTAGGAAGGTATTCTTTTGACACAATTTTCAGCACTGGTATTCTTCTCTGTATCAACTGGATCATCTCGTATTCAAGTCATCTTCGTCTTTAAGTCATCTTCGTCTTCAAGTCATCTTCATCTTCAAGTCATCATCGGATCTGGATCATCTCTCGATCTGGATCATCATCACTGGACTGGATCTGGATCATCACTCAATCTGGATCATTACTGCTGGATCATCATTACTGGATCTGGATCATCACTCGATCTGGATCAACACTGGTGCTATATCATGATTCTTCTCATCATAGGAAGTTCTACAGAGCCATCCCTTTTTCATGCTAGTTGTATGCCTACCCTCATGTAAGTCTTCGCCCAACACTTATATCTGACCTGCTCGTCAGAAAGGCATGCCCAGCACTCACATCTGATCATGTAGTAAACTACAATACCATCAGAAATGCCTAGCACTCACATTCACCAGCATGATAAGACACACCTACTATCATCTGTGAAATGGCTCAGCACTTACAACCAATAGCATGATAGGACACACCTACTATCATCTGTGGAAAGGCACAGCGCTCACATCCACCAGCATGGTAGGACACACCTACTACCATATGTGGAAAGGCTCAGCACTTATAATCACCAGCATGGCAGGACACACCTACTACCATCTGTGAAAAGGCTCTGCACTTACAATCACCAGCATGATAGGACACACCTACTATCATCTGTGAAATGGCACTACACTTACAGTCACCAGCATGATAGGACCCACCTACTATCATCTGTGACAAGGCTCAGCACTTACATCCATCCAGGCGGGAACACATCCTGCTCACAATGATGGAAGGGCATGCACTCATATCTGATCATGAGGGGAACACATCCCAACAATCATATTAGAATGCCCCCCAGTCCTCCTCGACTGAGCTACCTGGTAACTGACCAGGCGCCTCCATTCTCCTAGAGAATGGCAGTTTCCCTTACATCCGACCTACTCGTCGGAATGGACAACACTCACATCTGACATGGAAGGAACTTAATCCTTTAGCCATGAGCAGAATGGTTCAGCCCTTACATCTGACCAAGTGGGAACACATCCCTCTATCACATCAGAATGGCTACTCGGTTCTTACACTGAGTGTTCCTAGTAACTGACCAGGTGCCTCCAGTCCTAGAATGGCAATTGCTCTTACATCTGTCCTGCTCGACAGAATGGCCAGCACTCATATCTGACATGGAAGGGAGCAACCCTACCACCATGACAGAATGGATCAGCCCTTATATATGACCTACTCGTCAGAATGGCTATGGATCTCAGCACTCATATCTGACATGGAAGGAACCAATCCTCTCACCATGACAGAATGGCTCAGCCCTTACATCTGACCATGGAAGGAACCAATCCTCTCACCATGTCAGAATGGCTATGGGTCTCATCACTTTCTCTGGGAGGAATCCTCGATCTGGAGAACACCAAGTCTCTCTCTGAAGTACTCGAACTTCAGCCTAGCCAATGGCTTCATCAATACATCAGCTATCTGTTCCTCCGTCGCAACATACAGGAGCTTCACTGCTCCTCTCTGCACCATATCCCTGATATAGTGATACTTGATCTCGATATGCTTTGACCTGTCATGAAACACTGGATTCTCTAACAACTTCACGCAATTCTGGTTGTCACAATGTATACAAGTAGCATCTAACTGGAGATCAAATATATCAAACAGTAGCTTCCGCAGCCATACTGCCTCACAACTAGCTGAACAAGCTGCGACATACTCTGCTTCAGCTGTACTCAGTGCCACACAGGATTGCTTCCTACTAAACCAAGAGATCACACCTGATCCCATACTGAAGCAACATCCCAAAGTCCTCTTCCTATCGATGGCACTGCCTTCCCAATTAGAATCAACATAACCTTCCAGGTTAATCTTCTGATTCGCATCGTACTTGAGCCCATAATCAATTGTACCCTTCAGGTAACTCAGAATATGCTTTGCAGCTGTCAAGTGAACACTCCTCGGATCTATCAAGTACTGGCTCAAGGTGTTCATAGCAAAGCAAATGTTTGGTCTCGTGTTTGTCAGGTACATCAATGACCCAATCATCTGAGGATACATTGTAGCATCAACCGACTCTTGACGAAGCATCACTCAAGAGCTTCAGGTTCGATGCCATAGGTGTGGCCATCGCCTTGCATTCCATCATCCCGAACCTCTTCAGGATCTCTACTGCATACTTCCCTTGTCCAAGGAAGATCCCATCTGTACTCTACCACACCTCCATACCTAGAACAGTAGTGCATCGACACATAACCGGAGCATCACTGGTCTTCCGCCTTCAACCTTGGATCAAAGGTTGGAATCCGCTTCACTCTCAGTAAAGCCTAGAATCATCAGTAATCTTCCCATCCTATTGTACCATGTCGAACCTCAGGAGCTTCTGAAATCACTCCCTCTGAAGCGGAGCATCATACTCCCTCTGTCTTCCGTACTCTATGCACTGAAACATTTTGTACTGGAGTGACAAGTAGTATCCATCTAGGA
>LPNX010116238.1:546134-589483 GCA_001517045.1 Pseudotsuga menziesii
TGTATAGCCCCTTGAGCTACTTACCCATCACATGCATATTAGTAGTATTCTGTCATTAATGCAAACATCCTATCATGCATAATACAATAACTGAATAGAAACAAATACATAACAAAATAATATAATGAAATGACAATTGAATACTTATCTTTATTTGTTTCGAGGGTAGAATCCTTCTTGAGCCTTCAGCTTCATCGTCTTCTTCATAGCATCATTTCTTATCCAAAAGCTAAGGTGGATAAGAAGTTCTTCAAGAGTTGAGTTCTTCATATTCCTCATTGATTGAGGGATCTTCTTTGGATGGCGATATCTTGATCTTCAATTGCACCCCTCTTCTCTTCTCGTCTTATGATTCAAGCTTCTTCTTCTTCCCAAAGTTTGCTGAAAGTAATCACTTCCTTCTGGAACATATTCCTTGAATGAATTCCATGATCCTGGGAGGCCATTCAAGGTGGCCATCATCACTTCTGCATTCTTCACTTTTTCTTTTACCGTTTCAAGTTGTTCTTGATTTGAGAGACTCTTATGACTGCATGGTCTCTGCATTCTAGATCTTCACATTCTTCAACTGGATTCTTTAGGTCATATTCTGATTTTTGTTCTTCCCTTCAAATAGCTTGAAATTCTGTTCTTCCGTTCTGCAACCCCATTCTGTTGTGGATTATAAGGAGTTGACAACTCCCTCTTAATCCCTACTTATTTGCATAGCTCTTTGAATTCATTCGAAGTGAATTCTCCACCATTATCTGATTGGATGGTATTGATCTTCTTTTCAGTATGGTTCTTGATCAAGGCTTGTTCTGGATGACCCTTCAATTTCTACATGCCTCCTTCTTGTTCTCCAATCATCAATTTTCTTTCCTTTTGGCCACATGATGACTTGACCATCGATGAATGCAACCCACATTCCTTTTGCATCCAAGGCTGAAATGGATAGAAGATTCTTCTTAAGTCCTGGAACAAACAATACTTCTTTCATTGTTAAAGACTTACCAGAGTCTAGCTTGTATGAATATTCCCCACTACCTTTTATTGGATATTGGTAGTCATCTCCTAGTTTTCACCTTGTGAGGTGATTCATGTCTGACAGTCTTACAAAGGATTCCTTGAATCCCGTCATATGTTTGGAAGCCCCACTGTCTATAAGCCAATCATCATTTCCATGAGTAATGTTACCTATGAGAGCTGATATCAAAACATATTCATCCTCGCTTGAAGAATCTTCACTTTCATATATGTATCTCTTTCTGGATGGTTCATCATCCTCTGCAGCATGAGCATGATGTCTTCTTTGGCCTCGTCTCCCTCTGAAAATGGAACCTCTATACTCATGTAGGTGTCCAATCCAGTTTCTTCAGAGAGATCAAATACTTCTATGCTTGGAAGTTGTCAACTTCACCAAGCTTATCATCAAGCTATTGTGATAGATCATATTGAAATGAGAACCTCAAATGGAAATACAAAAGATTAGATCTTACCGATTTGAGGTGTCCGTCCTTGTCCCGGAGTTCGCTGATCTAGGGTTTGTCACAAAAACCCTAATTTTCAAAACTTGGAAACTTTCAAATCTGATTGGACAAACAGATAGATCTCTTCAAATGGAGCTGTCCAATGTACTCCTTTTCTGAAAACAGTGGAGGGAAGCTCCTGAAACAGGAAGCCCTAAATTACTGATTTCTTCTGCAGCAATTCCTGTTACTCTTTCTGTGATATCTCCGAAATTACTGATCCTTTGTGTCTTAAATTTTGCAATACGGTAACCTCGCATGTCCCTGATCCAACACCATAGGTTTCATCAGAATTGGTTTCACCATTTGGGATTTATGATCCTTTTCCCAAGGTGACCTATTATAGGACTGTTCAGAATAGCGAAGTTGTACGGCATGCCACATGTCACTGGTTCATATTCTGAGTCTGATATTCGTACCAAATAAATTACAGTCCGTTCTCTTTCTGGAACATCTTCAAGAATTCCATTTGGACCTATGTAGCTCAAGATATTGCAGATCTCCCCAGATGTCCTGTTCAGGGATGAATTCTGGAAGAGGCTGGAACCCTAACTTGGAGAGATCATATCTCCTGCAGTACAGCGAATATGAGCCTGATTTTTTGACACAGTATTCATCGAGATTTTATGTTCGGCCCCTGCAATTTTAAGCTTCTGAGACTTCGCCAATCTTGGATATAGTGACTGTACCAAAACTTAGCAGTTTTAGTATTTAGGGTTTCTCCTAGCTCAGGGTCAAACTAGGGTTTGACTTTCCTGGAGTTTTACCCAACCAAATTTCTTGATCCAGGTCTCTAAACTTTGGGTTTGATGAGGATAATAACCCTATGCTGGTCTCACTCAAAAATTAATCTCCTGTAGAAAGCCCTAATTTCCGCATCGAAGACTGAAAATGCTCGGAATCAAATTTCGCTTCGACAGAAAGATGTGCCCTTCAATGGGGAGTCATCTTAGCATACTTTTGCTGAAAATCTATGGAGGAATATTCACAAAATAGGAATCCCTAGTTCTTGTAGCTGCACAATGTCTTCTTCTTAGGTTAGCTCTGATCCCATGTTAGTTTTTCATCACATTTAAGCTAGCATTATGATCTTAGGATCTTTTCACTGAGAGAATAATAAGCACATCAATAAAACACAAGCACATCACAAGAGACAAGAGACACAAAGAGTTTTCCTCGGGGAAACCATAAAGGAGAAAACCCCACAACTTCCTCTAAGATAGAATCAACACCAAAACAGTAAGAGATCTCCCAAAATAGTAGTAGTCTTTTGTCTTCTGTCTAGTCCCAAAATTTCCTTCTCCAGTAGTGCGCCACACTTGGGAGAGCAAGTGATGTATTTCACAAGTGATAAATAGAGAGACTCTCACTCTCTATTTATATTCATCCGTTCACTTGAATTGCCTTTTCACACGTAGGCTCAACCTAATAATTACTACTCGAGCCTACACCTTAATTAGTGTATAATAACTCAAGTGCCCCGAAACTGTGGGGACTTACCTAATGACTTGATATGACTTGATTACATTATTAATCCTCCCGATCGGAACATTGGGGCATGACCACATGACTCGAATACATAATAGAGACATCCCAGAATAAACATCGGGTTACAATATATAAGATACATAGAAGAATACATTCTGAAGTTACATATACATCAACAACTTATAGTTAAGATGGCCAAATATTTCATGCAAAATCTTGCTTGCCTCATTAGCATGAATCAGAAGAGCAAATGGGTTTGAGTAGGGTAGAAAATGTGAAAACATGTATACCTTCGAAGTGTGGTCAACAACACCTTCTATAATGGATTTACCATTTGAGATCTCTATGATCTCAACATCATGAGAGGAGAAGATGACCATCTTTGGAGACCCTGTGTGAGTCATTTGATACATTGATAAGAGGTTAGAGGCAAGAGCTGGAAAATACAACACATTATTGAACTTACCATGGTCAAGATCAATCCTTCCTTTCCCCAAACTGTCAGTGAGAGAGTCATATCCTAACACTATTGGTGGACCTTTCAACATATCAAGAGAGGAGAATGCCTCCTTGGTCGAAACCATATGTCTAGAAGTTCCAGATTCTATGATGAAGCTAGGTAAGCTTGATGTGCCATCAACCAAAGCATGTACTCTCTCTCTGTCCTCTGAATTTGATCCTCCTTCTCTCTTATTTGAGCAATCGAGAAGGGAGATGTTATTCTTCTCCAGGATTTGGGTCAACATGTCAATTTACTTCTTCATACAGGAGCTCTCAGGATCATAGCCCTTACTGCAATATGCGCACTTGCTCATTTCTCCTTTGTTCTTCTTCTTCTGGAAGTTCTTCTTGGAGCCTTGGGGATCCTCTTGAGACTTTTTCTTGTCTATCTTTTTCTCAGGTGGCTTCTTATATTTCTTCTTGCCTTTTGAATCCACCCTCAAATCTCCAGCAACCAAATCTTCGTCTTTGGAAGGTTTGATGGTGCCCATCATCACCAATTTATCTTGTTCTTATGTGAGGGATTCCATGAACTCTGGAAGATTAGGCATATTCTAGGATCGAGCTGTCAAGTTGGTGGCATGGAAGGTTGAAACAAACACTGAATAGTCAGGGCCAAGCTTTGAGAGTATGGTCAACACTATTTTCTCTTCCTTCTTTTCACTTCCACACTATTTTAGCTGCAAAACAAGGGCTTTAAACTTGGAAAAATAGAGTTGCAAGGATTCGAAGCTGCTGGGACTCAAAGAGATCAATTCATTCTCAATTTGATGTCCTCTCATCTCATATTTCTAACCAAAAATATCTACAAGATTCTCCCACACTTCATTAGGTGATGTCAATCCATCAAGATGGAAGAGGAGGTCTCTTGAAATGCTCAGACACAAAATACCATAGGCCTCATCCCTCTTGTTGTGCCATTTTATTTTCTCTGCAGCTGCATTGGGCTCATACTCTATTGCCATATTCACCCTATAGAGACCTTTCTCTCTCAACAGTATCTCCATATCAGCTTTCGATTCAAAGAAATTAAATGGAGTCAAGATGATCTTCTGAGATTGATCCATAGCTCAAAAACTATGCCCTTCAGTCAGCAGAATATGCTCCAAGTCAAGATGCCAAACCTGCAATAGCAATATGGAAGGAGAGAAATTGATCTACAAAGGGTCTGATACCATGTGGAAATTGAACCCAAGTGATATAACAATTACACTCACAAAATTGCTAATCAAACATGCAAATTTACTAACAAAGGAGGATGAAATTGGACCATAACACTAATCTATATTGAATAAGTGTACAATATCCAAACTTATGAATTCATAGGCTGATGAAATATATAATTACATGAGAGATTTGAATGCATAAGGATTCCATTTGAAATAGTCAAAAAGTAGGCTTACTAAATCTAGTCAAATCCTCCATATGTGCATAAAGCAGTTTCCAAATCCACTTAGAGGCTCACGAATTGGAAAATTCAAGTAGGCAAGATAGTAAGGGATGCAAATACAACTCATGCATTCTTTTATTAGGAGAAAATGATGGAGGATGATGTGGGAAAAAAACAAGTCAACTACGTCATGCTTTCCCTTTTGCCTTATTTCTAAATAAAACAGACAGCTTTGCAGAAAAACAGATATGTGCTTTGGAGGATCTGGAATAAAGCAGACATGCTAAATATGGTTTCTAGGAGGTTTCCCAAGTGCTCCATGACTCATTTTTAGCAAGTTTGACTTCTATGAGATGTGGAAGACAACTTGCATAGAGTGGAATATAGGAAACTAGGCAAATAAGACAAAAATGAATTAATTAATGTCTAAGGTAGGTAACTATGGGTTGATTATTCTAACAAACAGAACAACAAAAGTGGATAGAAAAAAGCACTACCTTTGATATGGATATATTACATTAAAGAGGGAAAGACAATTTAGTCGCTGATGCTCTATCTAGAAAGGATGAAGTATAGACATATGCAATTTCAATCGTTATTCTAGAATGGTTGGATGAAATATTAAGAGAATATGCTAAAGATCCAAAAATGTGTGCCTTAATCGAAGACCCAAATAGAGTTTCAAAATTCAAGTGGAGAAATGACATCTTGTGGTACAAATGAAGCATCTATTTAAACCGAACATCAAGGTTTAAAACTAAGGTAATGATAGAATCTCATGATTCACTTGCTTCTAGAGATGTAGGTTTTTTCAAAACATATTACAATGCCATACAGTCGTTTTATTGGAAAGGAATGCATAAGGAAATTCAAAAATATGTAGTCGAATGCGATACATGTCAAAGGAATTAAAGCAAAAATATCATGACTCCAGGGCTACTCCACCCATTGCATATTCCAAAGCAAAAGTGGGAGGAAATTTCTATGGATTTTATTGAAGGGTTACCCTTATCAGAGGGTAAGCATAAAATTCTTGTGGTAGTAGATTGACTAACGAAATATGCACATTTCATGGGAATAAAGAAAACTGACTCCGCTAAACAAATCACTGAAGTGTTTTGTAAAAATATTTACAAATTACATGGTTTCCCAAAAATTATAGTTAGCCACAGAGACCCCAAATTCAAAAGCAAATTTTGGAAGAAAATCTGCAAGCAAATAGGGATCACTCTTAATATGAGCTCATCATATAACCCACAAACTAATGGGCAAACTGAAGTGGTCAACAAGTGTCTTGAAACCTACCTTTGTAGTTTCGTCACAGACAAACAGAACAAATGGTTACAATGGCTACATCTCACGGAATTGTGGTATAACGCTATGTATCACACCTCAGCAAAGATGACTCCTTTTCAAGCATTATATAGTTATGAACCACCTCGATGGAAAGAAATCATTCAATGAAGCACAAAAGTACCCACTGTAAAAGACCAACTAGAAGACAACCAACGAATTATGCAAACACTCAAAGATCATTTAACTATGGCACAAAATCATATGAAACAAGAAGTAGACCAGCATAGAACCGAGAGAGAGTTTGAATTAGCAGATTGGGTATTCATAAGACTTAAACCATACAAACAATTATCACTAAAACAACAAGGAAAGAACAAATTAGCACCTAAATTTTATGGTCCATACCAAATTATATGGAATATTAGCAACGTAGCATACAAGCTAAAGTTACCAGAGACAGGTCGAATTCACAACGTCTTTCATGTATCAAATCTTAAAAAGTTGTTGGGTCAACAAAAATTAGTTCAAACAACACTCCTCGATCTAGATGAATAAGGGAAACTAATCTTAGAACCAAAAGCTATCATCAACATCAGAGAGCAAAGATTACACACTAGAATGATCAAGGAATACCTCATTAGGTGGAAGAATTGCCCAGAAGAAGATGCATCATGGGAAATAGAGAAATTAGTTCAGCAACACCTATGTTTACCCTACTTTGAGGACAAAGCAATTTAAAAGGAGAAGGCAATGCTAAAAATGTTAAATTTAAATTTTAAGCTAGATTAATTTTAGTAAATGTTTGTAATTAAACTAAGAGGTGACTTGAAAAGTTACCTCTCTTCCCCACTTAAGGTATAAATACCGGGGCAATTATTATTGTAAACCATCTTCTTCATATTTATTACTTATACATTTTACATTACGTTTTTTTCCTCCTCCATCAACATTTCTACTATTCCATATTATTATGTATTTTATACATGGTATGTATAAGAATAAATATAGTAATAATATTAATGATGAAAGGAAGAAAGAAAAGCTCCATCCATTATTATTTATTATTTAAAGATAATAAATAGTCCAATACCTACAAAAAGACTAATTAGGAACTAGTTGAAAGTTCCTAAGTTAAACTATTAAAAATTACCCAAATTAATTAAAAGGGTTAAATCAAGAAACCAAGTTTTCTTGATTTAACTGTCCCTTTGACTAAAGAATTCTATCTCTAAGGTCTCAAGCCAATGGAAGGCTTGGGGGTTCTTATCTATCATTTGGAGGAGTCATTTTATCCCTGTTTTTCTCTCAAGTAAATTCTTGGAGAAGATTTTCCTAGAAGGAAAAAGGAGAACTGATCCAGACCTAATATACCTAATAGAAAACCCTACCTTAGGAGATCTAGGGTACTTTCATGTGGGAGTCCATCTCGAGGGGATGAAGATTTAAACCAGGAACAGTTCTGGTTCATGGTTGGGTGGAACATGGTAGTTCCCAAGTGATTCAATCATCTAATACAAAGGTCATATCTACCTATGATTTTTTAATGCTAGTTGTTTGAGTGTGTAGGTTCATCCATTAAAAAAGCTTCAAGTTACAGTATGAAACCCTATACCGTCTATTCTATTTTTCTATAATAAATGTTGGATATGTTAGGGAAAGGATTACCTTGCATTCCCTAACCCTATATAACTGTTTCTCTGTTTAAAATCTGCTAGGGTTTTCACTTTTAAATATTAACCCTAGGTTGTAAGTGATTTTCTATACGAGATTTATCCAAGGTTTACTTATGAGTTTACTACTACAAGTTTAGTTTATTTATAAATGTTTATTAAGGGTTCTGCACCCTAGTTTTAATTTCTATATTATTTTTGTTGGGTTAAGTATAAACTAGGTTTTATTTCTGAATTAGGACTGTTAGAATAATCAACCCATAGTTACCTACCTTAGACATTAATTAATTCATTTTTGTCTTATTTGCCTAGTTTCCTATATTCCACTCTATGCAAGTTGTCTTCCACATGCCATAGAAGTCAAAATTTCTAAAACTAAGTCATGGAGCACTTGGGAAACCTCCTGGAAACCATATTTAGCATGTCTTCTTTATTCCAGATCCTCCAAAGCACATATCTCCTTTTTCTGCTAAGTTTCCTGTTTTATTGAGAAATAAGGAAAAAGGGAAAGTAAGACTAGGTGTAGTTGACTTGTTTTTTTCCCTCATCATCCTCCATCCTTTTCTCCTAATAAAAAAATGTATAAGTTTGCTTTCCATCTCTTATTAGCTTTCCTACTTGACTTTTCCAATTCGTGAGCCTCTAAGTGGATTTGGAAACTGCTTTATGCGCCTGTGGGGTATTTGACTAGATTTAGTAAGCCTACTTTTTGACTATTTCGAATGGCATCCTTATGCATTTGAACCTCTCATGTAATTATATATTACAATAGCCTATGACTTCATAAGGCTGGCTATTGTACACTTATTCAATACAGATTAGTGCTATGCTCCAATTTCAGTCTCCTTTGTTTGTAAATTTGCATGTGTGATTAGCAATTTTGTGAGCGCAATTGTTCTATCACTTGGGTTCAATTTCCACAAGGACCTATCTCCTTTTTGGTGTTTTTACTATAGTGACATATTTTATTTTTCAGCAGAGCCATGTTAAATTAAATACTAGCTCCGACCTAATGTGTCATCTAAAACGTATATTAGAATCTATATAATTAAAATCAACATTAAACAATTCAGAATACTAATTACAAGTATATATTAACAATTATAGAATGGAATTATAAATCAAATCAACTAAGTATATACTACAAGTAGATTGACATTAAATCGGAGATAAATAAACTATTAAAGACGTTCTTAAGGTTTTCATATTTAAATACACAATAACTACCAAAGCATTCCATTAAAAATAACATCATTATAAACAATGAACATAGTAAGTATCGTGACCATTCTTTGGTCCAATATCAAATCTCTTTTCACTAGTTAAAATCCACAATCCTAACATTAGAAATCCACATAATCAAAACATATGCCATAAAAATTTAATATTCCCATTTAAATATCACTCATAGCCATAGTATAAAAATTAATCACAACAACATCATAATCGTTAAATAAAGAACTCAGTAATTACATCAAGGTTGTAGAAACGAATCTGTAGACTATCTTTGCTAATCGCATACATAACCACGACTCCCTCATATTAAAATCTACAACAATTAATAATACACAGAAACCAAATTTATAAACCTTGTCATAAATCTCTAAATAGTCCAAGGTAATTACAAGAGATGGTAGGAATCGAATCCTGTCGGAACCTAAAGCCCCAAATCACATCCACCATAAAAATACAACTCGTTACATCAACAATGACTAGGATTCGAACCCTGTGGAGTCATTGTTTACAATAACCACAGCCACGCTATACATAAAGGGTATGCATGATTAATAATCAAATACATTCACTACATCAAGGTCACGGGAATCTAGTTCTATACCCATGCTATAAGCACGGTCTCGGCCACAAATAACCAAATATACAATTCATTAGAAGTAAACCTACAACAACAATATCGATTGTGGTTTTTCACCCATGGCTTCTTCACATTTCCACATCACATAATAATTAAACGAAATAGTAAGAATTGCAACCATCCAAGCTATCAAAGCAGCCATGGGAAGGGCTCATGCCACGCACTGCATGGCCATCAACCCATACACTGTCAAGTTTTACAACTAAGAAATAAATACAAGCAATTACACAGAGCATCCATGTAGGCAAATGCCTTATGCAATACAAGTTTAATAAACACCTATCGCAGCATAATATTTTACACACAGTCCAGTATATTAAGCATTGCCAAAAATGTAAACACGGTATAATATCATTTACACAGTCATCATTAAATTCTGCAATTCAAATTTTACAAAGTCGTTCCAGGGGCTATGGCACCATTGCAAGCAATGGTGCTTTCGAGGCTTAAAACCCCCGAATCAAATTACAAATTTACATAAACAAAATGCAAAGTCTACTAGAAGTCCCTAGGTTCCCCTTTCACTGCTAACAATACCATTATTCTTTTTACAAAACCAAACCTTGCATACATAGGCCAGAAGGCAAATCAAAATCCTACAATAACCTAAACAACAACGATATAACCCAATCCTACCCACAAGGCCGAGAGGTGACAAGCTTATACTTTTGTAACATGATTATCGTGGCTATGATGACATCATCCTTGAGCTATATATGAGCTCTAAGCCATCCCAATACTTGCTTACCCTGTCACTTGCAACAACAAAAATGAAGAGGATGAGAAATATAACAAAGAAGGATCCACGAAACATACATAAAACACAGTCATGAAACCCACAAATCCTACCTTCGTAACCAAGGGGTCATCTCCATTCGTAGTGCATAGTAGAGACCACAACCATCCACAGACCAAGCGAAATGAAGAAGTCATTCGTGGAGCCAATCCCTAATATTGGGCTTCCCCAAACCCCAAGAAGCATTAATGGTGCCATCCTGGTGGAAACTACTAACCCAAAACCCACTTTTCCATATTTTTCATTCGTTACAATATCATGGTCTCCATTACCATGCAAGGTGTTAAACCCCATCGCATAAGCCAAAACCTTATGTTATAACTCGCCACCCCAACGTACAACATAATGTATAGTATAATGTTTAGCCCCTACACTTTATACACCAATCCAAATTCAATCCACCATGTACATGTAAAGCATATGAAATTTATCATTTATACCATAGGATTAAGCCTTAATACATTGCATATCTATGTTCCCTAAGCTTAATTCTTAGAAACCATGGCATATGGTAGTAGTTATTCTACGAATAAAATCCAAGTTTGATGTCTATCCAAGTTATAACCTGCCAATAAAAACAAGAGATATTTTAATCCTTATAATAACATAAACATGAAAAAAAAATTATAATGAATGATAGGTATCATATAGATAATTCATCTAGGCTAGATAATTAATGAAAATAGAAATTACCTATCTACCAACCCGAGTCGGTAAAAGACCATATTGACAACTAGTAAGCATGATAACGATCAAAGAATTCATCACACTTTAACAAGTGTTCATCGCTGAGTATAATCTGCATACGAAATGAGAGAGGTGCCTTAGTTCAAACAGAACTAAGTAAGCCGGCTAGAAAAGTGAACACTTTACCTCTTAGCTATGTCACATGGGAGAACTAGTGCCAGTACTCCACCCACTTCAGTTCCAAAAACAAAAGTAAGTTAGAACCATATAAATAACAAGTAAGACTCTGCAGAAATGAACAAAGTATGAAATCAAGTAATGACACAAACGCGGCAATGTATAACCATAAGAACAATGTAGTAATCAGCATTACAACATCTTAATTAAAACATCGCAATAAGTATAACTGAAAGTAAGATGATAGGATGTAAGAACAACTTTCGACCAAATAGTGGTACAACTAGTGTATGTTATATTCCACAAATTGAATAATCTTCCATTTAGGTAGTTTTTACTAGACTACTATTTTTTTTTCAATTTTTGGGAACATTACAAGTGGTATAAAAGCCCAATTTCAATACTAAGAGACCTATTGGCACACCAAGCATTTAATGCAAACAAAATAAAGTTTGTTATTAATGTTGTTACTAACATGAAATTTCTTGTTATTTAAAATTTTTGAAATTTCAGGAAACTTTTACTGAACAGTCGAGTTTATGAATACTAAGGAAGATAACAATTGGCAAGGAAAAATGAACACCCCCACCCCAGAAGAAGTAGTGGTGGAGGTAAATTATGATATTTTGAAGACTATACACAGTATTCAAGCATAATTGTGAAGTCTCATAGAAGAAAGTATGAACAAAAAAAATAACATCAAACTATAAATGAAGCATTACTGAGAAATATGACGAGAGGAAGCACGCAGAGTAAACCTACTCAGTCCACAAACAGATCCCAAAGATAACATTACCATAAATGGGCCTGTATCCCAAGAGAAGAATAAAAAGAGGAACATACCCCTGAAGCACAGAAAGGAGATCATCACAGTCCGTTCAGTGGTGACTCTTTTTTTCCCCAAAGAAAGAAACAAAGAAGCAATGACAGTATTCAGGAGAATTTTATAAAAATAAGAGGCCTGACCTATGAAGGTGAAGTAAAAACTCAGGAGAAGGCTAAGGAGTGGCTACTAGGCATGAGCAAATATTTCCAGGTTCATAACTACTCAAGTGAGATGAAGGCTTGGCTTTCCATCTATAACTTGAATGGCAAGGGAGCAAGGTGGTGGAGATATTTAAAACACACCAAGAAAGATGAGCAAAGAGAAATACGTTGGATAACTTTTGAAAACTCTTCCAAGAGAAATATATGTCGGAAAGGTTCTTTGATTGAAAGGTGAAAGAGTTTCATGAGATACATATGGGATTCATGAATATGGATGCTTTTATTAACATATTTCTAGATCTGTTGCATTATGTACCATACATAAAAGAAGAAAAGGTAAATATCTAGCAGTTCCTAGGATGTCTTCCTCCCACTTTTCAGGACAGGATTAAATTTGACATGCCTAAGACCTTGGATACCACCCTGAACAAAGCTAGGCTTTTTTATGAGCATGGAAAACTAAGGTAGGATATCATGAATCGAAACCGTGACAGGTTAAAAAAAAGACTTTGCTGATAACTGCAAACCTGGGTTTAACCCACAGCCATACAGAAAGCAGAATATGAGCTTTCCAACAAGGAAAAAATTCAATAAATCTAGTACGAATCCATATACCAGCTCCTAATGTTTACAAGATAGTATCAAGTGGATCCAATTCTACATTGCTACAGATCAAGTGCTAGAAATGCAACGTGCCTCATTATGTTCGACATTGTAATAGCAATACTAGTGGGGTCTTCCACAACTTACAAGAAGAACCAACTATTGAAGACATAAATGGAACACCACAGATTTATGCAGCATTGAATGGCCGACAGGAAGATCATCAAGCTACCATGTTTGAAATAGAAGGTAAGATATTGAACACTTATATTTCAATACTTATTGATCTCAATGCTTGATGGAGCTATGTTTCACCTAAAATTGTTGACGAATGCAAACTTGTCAAAGTAAAGCATGATAAACCTTGGCTGGTTCAATTAGCCACAGATACAAAACAAAAAGTTTCAGAAATAGTTAAATAATGTGAGGTAAATCTAAATGGTTTTCCAACGAAACTAAACCTGAACATCCTGCCTTTAGGATCTTACGATATACTTATCGACATGGACTGGTTGGAACAACACCATGTCATGCTCATTTTCTTAGACAAATCAATATTTTGTACTGATGTCCAAGGGAACCAAGTAAAGGTTCAAGGCATTCCAAAGGAAGTTTATTTAAGGAAAATATATGCCTTACAAGAAAATAAATGCATCAGGAAAGGCTACAAGTTGTTTGCAGTAAACATCCGAGACATAGAGTATGAAAGAGAACAACAAATAGAATAATTCCCTATTCTTGAAGAATTCAAGGATGTGTTTCCCTAGGAAATCCTAGGATAACCTCCGAAATGAGACCTAAAATTTTCCATCGAACTAACCCTGGGATAAGTTCTGGCTTCCAAAGCCCCTTATAGCGTGAGTGCACCTGAGTTGATGGAAATCAAACAATAGTTGCAGCAATTGATAGAGAAAGGGTATATCCGACCCAGTGTGTCCCCTTTGGGAGCACTGATACTGTTTGTAAAGAAGAAAGACGGTCTGATGTAAATGTGCTTTGATTACCGTTAGTTCAATAAAATGACTATCAAGAACCGTTACCCACTCCCTAGCATTGATGACTTGTTCAACCAGGTGGGAGGATCCAGAATCTTTTCAAAAATTGACTTGTGATTCGGGTACCATTAGGTGTGGATTCATGCCAAGGATATTCACAAAACCACCTTTCGTATGAGGTACGGGAACTACGAGTTTGTAGTGATGCCATTCGAGTTGACCAATGCACCCGCAAACGTTACGTGTATGATTAACAACATATTCAATAGGTATCTAGATAATTTTGTCTTAGTATTTATAGATGACATACTGGTTTATTCAAAGAATAAATAAGAACACGAAGAACACCTTCGCATAGTACTACAAATGTTGAGAGAACACCAGCTTTACACTAAGTTTAGTAAATGTGAATTTTACAAACAACAATTACAGTACTTAGGTCACATTATCTTCAAGACATGGATGGCTATGGACCTGGAAAAGATTAAAGACATAAAGGATTAGCCTACCCCTACTAGTGTCACTGACATTGGGTCCTTTTTACAATTAGCTAGATATTATCGAAAGTTCATTGAGAACTTCTTGAGAATCGCTTGCCCCATGACCTCTTTGCAGAAGAAAGAAAGTAAGTTCTAATGGACTCCTAAGTGTGAATAAAGTTTTCAAAAGCTTAAGAATCTTTTGATGACCGCACCAGTGTTACGAATTGCGAATCCCGATGGGGATTTCATTGTTTGCATGGATGTAAGCAAGGAAGGAATTGGAGGAGTCCTCCTACAGAACGATCAAGCGATCTGTTATGAATTGCGGAAGTTAAAAGAGCATGAGAAAAACTACCATCTTGAGTTAGCGCCCATCATCCATGCTTTAAGCATGTGGAGGTACTACCTCATGGAAAGGAAGTTTGTTCTGAAGATAGACAATATGAGTCTAAAATATTTATTCAATCAGCTGGATTTGAATGCAAGGCAATCTTGGTGGTTCGCTTTCCTTAGTGAGTACCATTTCGAGCTAAATCACATTAAGGGAAAAGAGAATAAGGTTGCGAGTGCTTTGATTTGACAAACTCATATGATATATGAGGTGACTTTGAGTCATACAGATGCAGATTTTCATGAGAGGATTAGAGCGGCCAATAGAGTTGACCCCTTCTATGTGGAAATCCTTAAGAAAGTCCAGGAGGATAGGTTGTTTCAACAACAAAAAGAATACAAGGTAGATGAACCTGGACTGCTATGTTCCAATGATCATTTGTATGTTCCAAAAGGAGGGGAAATTCGGTCCAGGATCCTCAGGAAATTTAATTAGGAACCCTACCCAGGGAATTTGGGATATCAAAAGATGATATCCACTGTCAAGAGACACTTTTCTGGCCTAAGTTAAAGGCCGACATTGCGTTGTTTATTGCGAAATGTCAGGCATGTCAGCTAGTCAAAGCTAAGAATCAGCATCCTTCGGGATTGTTGCAGCTGTTACCCATTCCGAAATGGAAGTGGGAGGTCATTAGCATGGATTTCGTCACCGGGTTACCGAAAAGTAAGAAGAAAAATGACTCTATTTTTTAGTCATCGACAAATTGTCGAAAGCAGCACACTTCATTCCTGTGAAGTCGACCTACAAGGTGGTGAACATTGCTGATATCTTCTTGAAGGAGATATTTATATTGCATTGGATACCTAAGGAAATCATCTCGGATCGAGATGTTAAGTTTACAAGAAAATTTTGGAGATCTTTATTCTCCGGATTCGAGATGCAGTTGAACTTATCACTGCATATCATCCGCAGATAGATGAGCAGATAGAAAGAGTAAACCAGATGGTTGAGGACATGCTTAGCATGTAGGTCATGAACAACCCCACGAAGTGGGATGATTATCTGCATCTCGCAGAGTTTGCATATAACAATGGTTATCACACTTCCGCCAGATGAGTCCCTCTGAGGTACTCTATGCATGAAAGAGTAGAACGTCGATTACTTGGGATATCCCGATGGATCAGCTCATGTTAGGGCCTGATTTATTGATGGACTTGGAGTAGTTGGTAAGCAAGGTCCAAGTGAACCTTAAAGAAGAAAAGACCACCAGAAAAGTTACGCATATTGGAAAAGAAAAGATAAATATCTTCGAATAGGAGATCATGTTTACTTGAAAGTAAAAGACAAACAAAGCTCATTGAGCTTAGGTAGGTGTGGTAATTTAGCGCCTATATTTTGTGGACACTTTGAAATACTGGCCAAGAAAGGGCCAGTGGCATATGAGCTAGGGTTAAACACGCATGTAAGATTCCATAATGTTTTCCATGCATCTTTGTTAAAGAAATATGTTTATGATACTAAAAATGTGGTTGATTGGTCCTTATTACAGGTGGAACTTGAAGGGGAGTTTTCCCTTGATCCTATACATATACTGGACAAGAGAGAGGTGCATCTTCGAAAGTGCACCATAGTCCAGTTGAAAGTGCAATGGAAGCACTTTGAGGATGATGAGGCTACTTGGGAGAATGAAGCCACGATGAGAAAGGCTTACCCTGCCTTGTTTCATGATGCCATTTCGAGTCCCTCGAACACCAGGGACAATGTTGTTCTAAGCGGGGAGGGATGTAGTGTCCTGAATTTTGGATCTAATACTTATAGGCATGAGCCCGTTGATTATGATGTTGTATTGATATTTATTTTGATATATCAGGTCGAAGACCCCACTACATATGAACATGATGATTTGTTTTATATATTGGGCATAAGCCAATTGTTGATGATATATATATGCTTGTCTGTATTGGACATGGAACTTGAAACACATGATGGATGAGATTTTTTGTGTTGAGTGAGGAGCTCTAGAGCACATGAGTACTTACATTTGTGTTGAGCGAGAAGCTCTGGAACACATGAAAATATAAGATTTGGAAGTGTTTGGAATAAGCCCTGGAGCCTTACTAAACAATTTAGTTTATGATACCTGTCCCCAACTTTATATTAAAAAAGTGTTTAAAAGCTATACGATATTTCAAATTTAAAGAAATTTCATTGGCTAACACATGATGACATGGAATTTGAATTAGAGTTAAAAGGCCCATTTTGAGTTGAAATTTCCTCTAATGGTAGTAGTATTGCTATGAATAAAATCCAAGTTTGATCTCTACCCAAGTTATAACCTCCCAATAAAAACAAGAGATATGTTAATACTTAGAGTAACATAAACATGAAAATAAAAATATAATGAATGATATGTATCATATAGATAATTCACCTAGGTTAGATAATTAATTAAAATAGAAATTACCTATGTAACAAGCTGATTCAATAAAAGACCATATTGAAAACCAGTAGTTGTGATAATGATCAAAGCATTCAGCACACTTTAACAAGTCTTCGTCACTAAGTATAATCTGCATACGAAATGAGAGAGGTGCCTTAGTTCAAACAGAACTAAGTAATCCGGCTAGATAAGTGAACACTATACCTCTAATCTATGTCACATGGGAGAACTAGACCCACCACTCCACCCACTTTAGTTCCAGAAACAAAGTTAAGTTAGAACCAAATAAATAACAAGTAAGACTATCCAGAAATGAATAAAGTATGAAATCAAGTAACAACACAAACACGACAATGTATAAGCATAAGAAAAATGTAGTAATCAGAATTACAACATCTTAATTAAAACACCACAATAAGTATAACTAAAAGTAATATGATAGGACGTAAGAATATCTTAGGACCAAACAATGGTACAACTAGTGTACGTTATATTCCACAAGTTGAATAATGTTTCGTTTAAGTATTTTTTACTATCATATTATTTGTTTTTCAATTTTTAGGGTCATTACAAGTGGTGTCAGAGCCCAATTTCAATACTAAGAGACCTATGGACGTACCAAGCATTTATTGCAAAGAAAATAAAGTATGTTATTAATTTTGTTACTAACAAAAAATTTTCCTGTTATTTAAAATTTTTGAAATTTCAGGAAACTTTTTCTGAACAATTCAGTTTATGGAATACTATAAAGATAAGCTTAGAGTGGTGTAGATCATTGTTCATCGCAAGAGGAAGTGATAAGTCCTATGTAATATCTTGAATTTTTGACCTAACACTTGTAGGAATGAGCCTATTGATTATGATGTTGTCTTGATATTTATTTTTATATATCGGGTCGAAGACCCCACTGCATATGAACACGATGATTTGTTTTATATATTGGGCATAATCCAATTGTTGATGATATATATATATATATATATATATATATATATATATATATATATGCTTGTTTGTGTTGGGTGTGGACCCTGAAGCACATGATGGATGAGATATTTTGTGTTGAGCGAGAAGCTCTAGAACACATGAAAAGATAAGATTTGGAGGTGTTGGGCATAAGCCCTAGAACCTTCCATATTAATGTTGAGCATACACTCTGGAGCATCGGATCATTTTCCATTGTATCCCTAGGTGAATCATACAAGTACATCTTAGCATTAGTGTTGAGCAAAGAGATTTGGAATTGCACTAAGTTTGTAACTCCCTATTTAAGCATTGAGTATGGGCTCTAGTAAGCGCTAGGGATTACTGAAAATAATTTAATAACTTTCGAGTGAAAACGATTCAAGAAAAATATTGATCTCATCATACTTCTTTATAAGTGATTAAATGAAATGTCGAAATTTTTATTCTCATCAAGTACTGAAGAACTACCACGTTATACGAGGAAAATCCAACATGCAAGAATGTTTAGAGTTGCCTAACCTATTATACCTAACCATCTACCTATTTGACCTTAATGAATAAGTGTCATTAAGTCTAGTGATCATGGTATATGATGCCCAAAGACAAATGTTAAGAAATGTTATATTATTATGTATTTTATATATGGTATGTATAAGAATAAATATAGTAATAATATTAATGATGAAAGGAAGAAAGAAAAGCCCCATCCATTATTATTTATTATTTGAATATAATAAAGAGTCGAATACCTACAAAAAGACTATTTAGGAACTAGTTGAAAGTTCCTAAGTTAAAATATTAAAAATTACCCAAATTAATTGAAAATGGTTAAATAAAAAAATCAATCTTTCTAGATTTAACTCTCCATTTGACCAAAAAGTCTTTCTATAAAGTCTCAATCCAAGGGAAGGATTGGGGGTTCTGATCTATCATTTGGAGGAGTCATTTTCTGCATTTTTTTCTCTCAAGTAAATTCTTGGAGAACATTTTCCTGGAAGGAAAAAGGAGAACTGATCCAAACCTGATATACCAGATAAAAAACCCTACCTTGGAGCTCTAAGCTACTTGCATGTTGGAGTGCAGGTCGTGGGGATCCAACTTTAAACTAGGAATGGTTCCAGGTAATGGTTGGGTGGAACGCGGTAGTTCTCAAGTGATTCATTCATCTAATACAGTGGTCATATCTGCCTATGATTTGTTAATGTTGGTTCTTTGAGTGTGCAGGTTCAGTCATTAAAAGAGCTTCAATTTACACATATGAAACCCTCGACTGTCTATTCTATTTTTCTATAATAAATGTTGTCTATGTTAGGAAAATAACTACCTTGCATTCCATAAACCTATGTAATTGTTTCTCTGTTTAAAATATGATAGGGTTTGCATTTTTAAATATTAACCCTAGGATGTAAGTGATTTTCTATACCATATTTATCCAAGTGTTATATAGAAAACTTCCTATGGCTTGGGGTGTATCGCAAAACACAGAGAAACCACAGAAATCAATCCCTTCCCACTATGCAATAGAAATACAACATCTTACACTAAAGGATCTCGAAACATACCTTATTCCGAACGGTTGTAGTAGATCCCTGTTGAGCTTTTTCCAATCCCACTTGCTTTGACAATTTACTCTCAACAACAGTAAAAAAAGACAATCATGCTATATAATATAGTGTTAGGCCTACTCTAGCATATATAATCAATGAGACATAAGCAATTAAACACATCCATGGATTCAATATTCATTTAAATGCAAATCATTGGACAGGAAAATATATTTCTATTAAGTAAATCGTAGATTACATAAGTGACAACCTCTTTCGGCACATCTGCGAACCAGAGAAACTGAGTCCTCCACCTAGGCCTCCACCACCTCAATCCTCCATCTCTCGATAGCAAGCTCACAAGCAAAGGAAATCTTGGGAAGAACACAAAAGTGCTCCAAGGGACAAAGGGATGTAGACTCAAGTATAAGCAATCTACATCAACAATGGACTATAGTTTTCTTACTCTTCAATTCCTCTCCTTCAATCGATCGAAAGGGTTCCTTATATAGTGCTTCAATGGGGTAATGGAAGGTCAAATCTGAGTGATCTTGAGGCATATGGAAGGCCAAAAGATAAGTGACTCGGACCAAAAGATAAGTGACTCAGATCCACATCAAGGAAAACTCCAAAAATATTTGTCCGTTTGCACACATCCTGATGTATGCGGGTTTAAGGATAATATCCATGTATATACGCGAGAAAGGGATTAAAAGTCATGTACAACAAATAATGGGTGTTTTTATGGATGATCTTGGAAACATCAAAGGTACAAAATTAGTCCATGGGGTCCAGAGAGTCTGCAGAGGGACAGGGAAGGCCATAACAGTGTAATCAACCATGTGTGGTCAAATCAGTTGTAATAGATGCCCCCTAATGTGTGAGGTCAGAAGGGTAACATGATCACCAAAATACATTATAAATCCATCCCAGAAGTGGAGTGATGAAGAACCAAGTGGAAGAACCAACCATCCAATCAGTATAGTACAATAATAAAACTCTACATATGACTGCAAATAATTATAGCAATTCCGAATACATAAGAGTACAATGGCCATGAATAGGCATGATATACAAAATGTGTCATATGTGGTCATCACCACATACAATATACAATAGATCAGGATCTCCATGATGAAAATATACAAAGGATCAAGATCTCCATAATGGCTGAAGATATCTGACATACACTGGAATCAAGTCACGAGAGCTGAAATCTCATGAACACTGGCACGATCAAGTAGGTAGCATATGTGGAATGCCACCAATCTAGAAAGTCTTCTACACAAACCCCTACAAGTACATGTCCTACTATGTGAATAGAGGTGTCAACGCCAAACATAGTAGTCCATCATCTGATTACCGGTCATTGATGTATACCGTTAATAGACGTGAGATCACCCACCGATAATGAAAATGGGAATCAAGGTACTAGAGTGAAATCTAATATGTGCGAATAAATGCGTTGAGGTCGAACACTCAGTGGAAGAATCCATCGATCATGGGACATTGATGTATTCCCAGAACTGTTGATGGTGAGACAACTTACCACTGATGACTGTAAGTCTCAAGGTACTCAAAGGACTCTAGACTCCTAGCCCAGAATAAATGATCTGAAGTCGATGGGATGGAATCTGCTAGAAGGAGGGCATTAAGGCATCCCCCATCAATCAACATGAGGTACTCAGTAATGTTGTATAATGTGGAAGGACAAGATGTGCACAAACTAGTAGTAGTACCAAGAATGGCCGGCATGCAAATTCAAGACAACTGAGAAATGGGCAACTCAGGTTTCAACTTCCTTCGAAGAAGAGAATTAAGTCGAATGGTGACTGAATGTAGGCAGCATAGACTCAATATACAAAACTGAGACATCCTTGCGACACATGAGGAATCAACAAAGGCTCCATAGGGACTGGAAGCTTAACGAGTCAGTGGAGATAAACTCAGAAAAATGAGTACAACTCCTAAATTCAAACTACTAACCCAACCAACGGATCTGATATACAATACTCTACTTGAAGGCGACATGACTCGACCGCTGCCAAAGATAATATATTTTCTTATCTGCCTTTTTGGTTTTCTTATTTTTTTGGACTTTTTCAGATATTTTGAAAAGCTTGAAAAAGAATAAAAGTGCTTTATAGTTACAAGTCTAGGAGGAGACAAGTTTCCAGGGGAAAACAAACTACTTCCAAGCAGTAGAACATACCTATGCTCAATGCAAGTAAACATGTGCAGGATAACGACACTCGGGGGAATGTCCCCTCCTGGTAAAAAAATGGGGAATCAAGCTGCAAAAGATATACATAAAAGACTGTGCTTGGCTAGACATGAGACAAGCTCGGGCTATATGGTGATAATCAAAGTCAGGGAAGTCAGCATAAGGCTCAATAAGGAAAGCAAAATTCATGATAATGCAATTACAACTTGACATATACAAGGGAGTCCTGGGGAAAAGGCCAGCATAAAGGTCAAGAGGAGTATGAAACTCTTGCTCAAATTCATGGTGGTACTATACAAACGACTCCCACACCCTAAAGGAGAAATGTCGGCATGTGCACCAAATGCAAAAGAGGATCCAACTGGGGTACCCATATATGGTAAAGCTCTGCCATTCACATCATGTTACTTCTAAAAGCAGCAAGAAGGTTCCATGACAATATGGAATGGGTTCATACCTAAGGTTAAAATGAAACGGTCATAAGGTTATGTAAAGTGCAAACAGATGTGAAACCTAGCCTATATGCCATGTTAGACATAATACCTACAGTGCACATGAACACATCAAAGTCACGGTCAAATAGCACTCAAAATGGACTCCTACAACATCAAATTAGTTCAAATAGTCCAAAATGGTCAAAAACTATAGAAAGTGGGTAAAAATTTCAAATGTTTTCTATAAATAGTAAAAAATTTAAAATTTTTCATATCATTTGAAATTTTTACCCAATTTTCATATCATTTGAAATTTGATCATTGTTTCTGAGAATCTTTAAACATAACTTGTTAGTGGTTGCCACAACCCTATATTATTAACCTTGACTGTAAAATAGCCTTTGGTGGCTTCTTTATTGATCATATTGGCAAGCTTCTTGATCATATTGGAAACCTGATGAATGTTACCTGTTTTAGGTCGCACCTTGTAGTTTTGCAAGGTTGTGTGTCTTACTTCTTTATAATGTTGAAAATATACCATGATTCTTTCCATGCTTGTCTAGATGAAAGCATGTTTCTATTCTCTGTTGCAGGATGCAGCTAGAACCATCGTTGTTTTCAGAACCATTATCTTGCTTCAAAAAATTAGTCTCTAGGTTTGCTCGAGATTTGACACTTTCTTTAGCAAGCGAATGGAAATTTAGTTTGAAAAGTTGTCGACTGCTGTCTTTTACCCCATTAGAATGACAATTAGGGGCAGAAGCTAATAAGCACTGTTTGTTGATCATTAGGGAAACATTTTTGCCATAACCAAATGAATAATCTCCAGAAGTTGAAACAGGGAGTATGAGACATCTTTGGGGTAGAGATATATAACTTTCAGGTGCAACAAGAGATGCATAACGGCCACAACCAGGAGGGAAATCATGTACTGCACATAGTTTAACTAGCTTCTGAAGCTTAGGGACATGTACACTTCCCACTTGACCCTTGTGGTCCTCTTCAATTATGGTTTTACCCAAAACTCTTTTTAGAGCTTCATTACCGTGAGGGTTGATACTTCTTGTATATGTGAGATGGATAATTCTGCGTTTGTCCAAAGTTAAAGAAAGCTCCATCTCACATATACAAGAACTCTGGTGAGAGTATCAACCCTCACCATAATGAAGCTCTAAAGAGAGCTTTAGGTAAGAACATAATTGAAGACAAGGGTCAATCCAAAAGTGTAAATGTCTCTAAGCTTTAGAAGCCAATTAAACCATCTACAATACGTGATTATCCTTCATGGTTGTGGCCGTTATGCATTTCCTGTTACACCTGAAAGTTATATATCTCTACCCCAGAGATGTCTCATACTCCCTGTTTCAACTTCTGAAGACTATTCCTCTGGTTATGGCAAAAATGTTTCCCAGTGACAACAAGCAGCGCGTATTAGCTTCTGCCCCTAATTGCCATTCTGATGGAGTGAAAGAAAGCACTCCATAATTCTTCGTTTGTCCAAACTTAAAGAAAGCTCCATCTCACATATACAAGAACTCTGGTGAGAGTATCAACCCTCACCGTAATGAAGCTCTAAAGATAGTTTTAGGTAAGAACATAATTGAAGACAAGGGTCAAGCTGGAAGTGTAAATGTCTCTAAGCTTCAGAAGCCAGTTAAACCATCTGCAATATGTGATTTTGCCGCCCTGGTTGTGGCCATTATGAATCTCCTGTTACACCTGAAAGCTATATATCTCTACCCCAGAGATGTCTCATACTCCCTGTTTCAGCTTCTGGAGATTGGTTATGGCAAAAATGTTTCCCCGTGATCAACAAGCAGAGCCTATTAGCTTCTGCCCCTAATTGCCATTCTGATGGAGTGAAAGAAAGCACTCCACAACTTTTCAAACAAAATCTCCATTCAAGTGCTAAAGAAAGTGTCAAATCTCGAGCAAACCTAGAGACTAGTTTAGTTTTGTGAAGCAAGAAAATGGTTCTGGAAAGGAAGATGGTGCTAGCTGCAACAGAGAGAATAGAAACATGATTTCATCTAGTAAAGCATGGAAAGAATCATGGTATCTTTCTCAACGTTCTAAAGAAGCAAGACACAAAACCTTGTAAAACTCCAAGGTTCCACCTAAAACAGGTAACATTCATCAGCTTGCCAATATGATCAAGAAAGAAGCCAGGCCATTCTACAGTCAACGTTGACAATTCAAATGGAAAAGCTTCATATAATGTTGTGGCAACCACTAACAAGTTATGTTTAAAGATTATAATAATTAGTGATGAATTCTTTCAGCCTAAGTGTGTGAAAAATAACCCCCAGTTAGCGCCATCTAAAGTTCTAACAAATGTAGTTCCTATCATTGGAAAACCCGCTACCCGGTAAAAAGTTTGAGAGATCTTGCGACCATTTAGAGTAGTTTGGCCGAAAATTTTGCAGAATGACGAAGCTCGTGCTAAAGAACCTGCACTAGCTGGTAAACAACATGGGAGCCTCCCAACTTCTGAAAGAAAACAACATGTAAAGGTAAGCAAATTGGAGACAGGCTGGGAGATGTGAAAGTGGCTACCAGCATCGTGGCATCAGGTGGTTATGAAGCTGATATGGATAGTGGGGATGTGTTGATATACACTAGCCAAGGTGGAAATAACTATAGTGGGAACAAAAAGCAGACCGAAGATCAGAAACTTGAACGTCAAAACTTGGCTCTTAAGAACAGGATAGACTGGAAGATACCTGTGAGAGTTATCCGTGGATCAAGGCAAAAGAATACTGGAAATCATGGAAAGAAAAAAGTACAGTCAATGTAAAATATACATATGATGGGCTTTACGATGTGGAGAAATATTGGCTTGATAATGGAGCATCCGGATTCTCAGTATTCATGTTCCATTTAAGAAGACAACATGGCCAACCAGAGCTGCGCTTGAAGACAGTTCATTTCTTAAGGGAACACAGAGAAATATTCAATTCGTGAAGGAATTCATCTTAAGGACATCTCCTCTGGAGGCAAGGAGAGTAAAAGCGTTTGTTCGTCACAGTTTGTTTACACTAGTATTTTAAAGGTGGCTTTACTAAGCTTCTAGAGAGATAAATTTCTAGAGGTTTAAAGCCTTTTTAAAAAGTATAAATACATTTAAAAAAAAAAATTACACCTCCGCAGATTTGATCTTTTTTGCATCTTTGGTAAAGTGAGCTTTAATCTTTAAGAGGGATTTGTACTGTTTTTAATACATTTTAATCAGTCGCGGCAGACCGGCAATTGTTAAATTATTATGCTATTGATACAAAAAATCCTTCCATCCGGGAAGGAATGAACAGGTCATGTTAAACATAGCATTTTTAAAAATTATTAACTTAAGCATATATATATACTCTGGATAAGTTTTATTTTTTTAATATGAATTTCATTCATAACAACATTAACAAACTAAATTGTAAAATACATAACTATTCTCGTGCAATGGACACCTATTTTGTGCATCCTTTAATATTAAATTGTTGATTTCTTTGGATAACCATTAGAAAAGAAAACACTTAATGTTGCAACTTCACAGAAACTTCATTTTGTGACGGGTTGTTGTAACGGCAGTCTGCTCTATCCTTATCCTTCTACCATTTCGAAATATAGCATGGCAAAGCTAAAAATAACATTTGATATTTCTCGTGAAGCATTATTCAATGTGATATTTAAAAATTATGCAGATAACAAATCCGAAACATTCATTTAATGGGTTTATGCAGCTGTTTTTCACTAAATCTATCAACCTACTGTTTGCATTTGGCAGCCATGCAACTACTAAGTTTTCATATAGAGTTTTATTTTATATATTAAAACAAATTCTCAATTTTAGTTATTACCATGTTATGTGGACACCTTAATATATATATATATATATATTGTTAATAAGCAGAAGAATTTTTCTATTATTGATGGTACAAAAAGTTACAAAAAAGTTACATTCAGGCCTGGCCAGCTATGGGGATGCTGGGCCAAGCGAGCTTCCCCAACAACCTGAAGCTTCCTATTCTTTCCTTCTAGAGTGAAGGAGAACCATAAACCTTGAGAATGAAGGTAGAGCTCATGAGAAACATAACTAAAAATAACTACCAATTATAAGCAGGGTATTTACAACAAAACCATCGGGACTGAGAAGCCTGGGTTTCCTAAAAAGTAGTAAAAACTAGAAAATAAAACCACATCTCATTAACTAAGCAAAATTCATCCAATTATGGACAGGGCCAACCCGCCTCCCTAAGGTGTTGGGTTCACTGGCGATTGAGGATGCGTTGAGGGGTGTTCTCCAATTCTGCCCTGCAAATCATTGGCCAGTGACTCCAGCATGGGAAGCCAGCAGCAACCTCTTGCTGGCCTTTCCCGATGCTCTTGAACGCTTCTTTGATACCCCTGGCCAAATGGAGGTTGGATTGTATTTCCCTTTCTAGTAGGATATTCGTCATCCAGAACAGGCTCGCTATGAGCGGTCTGCCTTGGTGAGTCTCATACTCTTCAATTAACTCCGTCTCCTTGATAGCTATTAGGGCTTCCACTCTCGCCAGTGTCTTTGCCATGTATAAGGTTCCCCAATTGAACAACTGAGGGGTTGGGCCTTTCTCAACTGAGGAGGAACCTCTGGCAGAACAAGCCATCTGGGAAGTGCTAACAATTTGGTCACTTCTATGCCTCCCTTGGTGAGGCCTACTAAAATGCGAAACTCTGAACCAGATTACCCCAGGAAGATAGACAGGGGCCTGAAAAATCTTGGCGTAGGTTGTCTTCTCCCCTTCCTCTTGTTTATAAATCGCTGGAGTGATGCGCTTGGCGGTGGAGCCATGAATTCTTTGCTTTCTCTCCTGTTTCCAATTCGGGCCATGGGAAACATCCATCTTGTGGTGATTAATTCTCCTGTACCTGCTCCAATCCCCTGATACGTGCGAGAGATTAGCGATTGAATCCATATTTAATGGCCTTTTGGTGCTCCTCTAGATGATGAAATCAGAAGTAGTACCCATGATTGAATTCTCACCACCCGTTAACCATCTAGTACCTTCCTTCGGAGTTGCAAACCTCACGTAGGTCTGAACCGGATCCGCCTTAAAAGACATGAACCTGATCCTGGATCTTCCAGCACTACGAGCTCTGTCCTTCCATCTTTGTCACCTCGTTCATTCTCATGCTCAACAACTATACTTCCGCTACCATCAGATCGTGTGAGATAAATGCCAAGTGGAGGAGCTATCACCTCAACATCCCTCTGTCCTAACCTCAAGGAATGACTGCCGACATCTGTGTGTCGCATCACATGGCTTTCCATCGAGGATCCCGAGCGAGTGGATCGACCGCGTGCTGAGGGGAGTTTTGCATTAGATGAGGCGTGAGGTATAAAGATCACCCACCTGTCATGTCTCGGGGAAAGATCCTGGTCGGTCCCACCAACTTCACCATCTGCAACCTCTTCACACTTCTCCCAAAATCACCTATTCAATTTATATGAGTTGTTTTTTGCATGGAAATAACATGCCTTTCCCACCCCTTTGTTCGCAAGGATGTCCGCCACCTTGTTCCTAGAAATTTTGATGTGAGAGAAGCTTAGCACAGGTGTGTTACTGAGTCTTTCTCTAAGTGTCGAGAGCCGACCTTCCCACCTCCAGTTACGTGAAACCTAGTTAATGGTCGCCCCATGCATGATTCTCCAAGCGAGGTTGATTATCGCCATTGAGTCTCCCTTGACAAACAACGATGTTCTCTAGTTCTGAATCGCCCATGTGACATCGTTTATCAATCCATCCAGCTCCGCCAGATTATTAGTACCTGAACCAAGGCTTCCCTAGTAGAGACTAAGAATTCTACCATGGGAGTCCCTAATTACTCCCCCATAGCCTACAGGGTCAGGGTTTCCTTTGGCGGCCCCATCAAAATTCAATTTGAAAGCGCAAGACGGATGTTTTTACCAGAATTCCACACTGATCATTTGCTGAGATGAATAGTAGAGCCGCGAATTATTTTGAGGTATTTGCTTTATTCCCCAATTATAAAGAATTTGTTTTTTCAGTAGAGTCTGCTTCAAGGTCTTCTGTCGCTAAGGTGTAAGTGTTATGGTTTCCTTAATGTGAGCTTCTAGAATTTCCCACAATTCTTCCATCCTGCATTTCCTGTTTTCAAAAAAAAATTGGTTACGGGTTTTCCATATTTCCCAAACCACAAATCCTGGGTACAGTTTCTAGATTTTGTTCAATATTTTGTTTTTGAATATGGTTTTGGGCCATTCGGCTATAGTAAGATCTGGTCTTCCTTCTTGCCTGGCATTGATTTTGAATATCCTACTTCCTTTGTCCCAAATCTGAGAGGCTACCGAGCATTCATCAAGCAAGTGATTTATAGTTTCATTCCTTTTCTCGCATAAACAACTTGAAAGCTTGGTATCAGAGCCAGCGCGAGATTTGTATCATGTACATCTACTTGTAAGTTTCAGAAGTACTTAATATCAAATTCCAGTATGATATTCGAGAAATCTTTCTGTGTATAAAGCAATCTGGGAACATAGTTCATTTATTTATGTAAAAGTATCCATGTGGAATAGTTGAGATATTCGAGTCTATTTTTTGTGGTTATAGTCTTAGTTACAGACACTATAAATCCACTAGTGTTGTCTCTTGAGAGACCTGTAGGATATCCTTACACCCCAAACTATTCCTTTACTTCCCAATTCTGGTAAGTGTTCCATGGATCCTTTAATGGAATCTGTAGGGCTTACTTCCCTGGACTGCCAATCTACCAATCAAACTACTGTTTCTTTAACTGAAAGAAAATATTTCTTTCAGACTTCTGCAGCTTCATCATCCATAATAACCATCGATGATACAATACCTTCCCCTGACCGAAAACTACTTGAGATATTACCTTATGAGGTTTATGAAATGAAATGGTGGCAGTATAAATCCTGCACACAAATTAAAATCAGTTCTTTGGACATCACCTTCACTGACCAAGAAGAGCCCATTCACATTAATTTAATTGACAAAGACCAAATTGACTGGGCAAAAACAAAAGGTTACAAATATGCGCATCTAGGTGCTCTCAAATTAGGACTTGGTCCATTAGTACGACCTTATATGAATGTTTCTTCCTTATGTTGTGTTTCAGATACCTGCCACTTAGATTTTGCTGATGCTTTAATTGGAGGTTTTGAAGGCCCATTGCACAATGGCCCATTTTTGGGTACTATCTTTCCTAAGTATTCTGTAAGCCTTGATGACCCCTACAGCTATGATTTACTCAAGGCCTATATTCGTCCCTTAGGATTTAAAATGGACACTGGCTCTAAAATCATCCAGCTTAAATCGTTGTTTGTAATCTTCTTTGGAAATGACTCCCTTCCACCTCTTACCCCTAAAGTCCATGAAAGCTCATGCCTACTAAGTATGGTAGAAACTGATAAGTCAAAAAATTCTACACCTATCACCTTTGACTAGACTGGCATCAGTTACCCAAAGTAATGGGAGGTAAGATACAGAGAGTTGAGAGCCTTTGAAAAAACTAAAAACCAACAACTCTCTATTCCCAAACCCCTTGTCTTTGACAGATGTTCAAACTCTTTTAAATTGCCTGAAGGGTTTCCTTCTCCATAATTTGCTCCACCTCTTGTAAGATCTTTCTCTGTGAATAATACTTCTGAAAGATCAGCCATGTTTGAACCTTGTTCTTCTTCTCACCTTTCTTTTTCAGGTGTTCATAACAATGAGCACAAAGGTCAGCATGCAGACTGCCCTGCCTAAAGAAAAGCACTTGAAAGACTAAAAATCAGAAACAAAGGAGTAAGCTTGTACATGATGTCTCTCCCTAGAAGTAGCCCTGTTTTTACCTCCACAAACCCACAGGGTGATACCTCGTTCCATCCAGGAAGAAATCTTCCTAATACCCCATTTCGACAGTTTGCTCATGATGGTCTTTCTAAAAGAGAGTTCATGCCACATAGATCATCAAATACACATGAAAGTGTCTCTGATGAAATAAAATTGCTTAAATACACCAATTATCAGCAACCACTGATTGGCCAAAACATCGATGACATAGCCTCTGATATTTTAATTCTCAGACAAAAAGCTCAGACAGAAAAAGAGCACATTTCCTTGCTTGAAGCTAAAATTGATCACTTTATTACAGGACAAGAAGAAGTAAAAACTGCTATTATCTTAGCAAGTGAAAAATTAGAAAAAAGGATAGATTTCCTAGGAAAAATGATGGCGAGAACACAAAATGTAAATAGTAAAAAGAGCCCTGTAAGCCAAACTGCTTTAGAGCTTGTAGCTAAAGGCCATAAAGTCAAACATGAAAGAAGATACTCTTTTGGAATGATGAGTATCCAAGAAGATGACCAAAGACCCGAATTCGTTTTTGGTCAAGAAATAGAAAAGCTTCAAGAGTTAAGAAATATGGTCTCCCAGTTCAAACAAATGTCAAATTCCCTCCCAGATAAATATTTATCGGCATTTAGAATCCCAAAAAGAGAAAATATTGGATCCTCAAATCCATATGGCCAAGGTCATACTAATCCTTAGATAACAAGTCCTCCCCCTCCTTTTGATACTGAAATGTCATATCTCCCTGACACTTCTCCTTTGTCAGTACCTCGTTCCCTTAGTTTCGGGATAAATGGGATGAATAATTTAATCTCCCAGATGCCTGATCAACTTGTGTTGAACATACAATGTCAATCCCGTGCCCAGATTAGATCTGCCATCCAACTTCTATCAAATTGGGTCTTGTACAAAGGAACACATGACAATAGAATAACTGGCCAACAACTAGCACTCCAGCTGGTTGTCGGATTTTCAGGGATAGCCTCAGAATGGTGGGGCTAGATTCCCCAAGAATATAGAGAAGAAATGTTGAATGCAAAAGATGCGGACCAACAAATTCTTACTGCCCTTGGTAAAGAATTCTATGGTCCCGATGAAAATGAAGATTATGAACATATTGCATCTTTATTTATGTCTGCCAGAATCTGTGACCTAAATAACAGTGAAGAATATTTTTGCTAGATGCAAAAATTGTTGATTTCTCTTGGCAATGATGATAAGCCTGCATATCTGAAACATTACTTGAGAAGCTTTCCTGGCCATGTTCCTGATGCTGTTGAAAAACACCTTAAAGATAAAAACATCCCTCTGTCAGGTCTTTCCCTTGCCCAATTGCATGGATTCATCATCGAAACTTGGCAAGAACATTGTCTGGAGAAAAGAGTGGCTAAATATTTCAAGCGACACTCTTCAATGTTTTGCCCAGGTTTTTGTAAAGATGTTGCAAAAATGCCAGATTCGAGGTGTGGCGCCCACAACTGAGGACACTTCGGGCGTGAATCATGTAGTTGTAAGAAGAAACAACAACCCAAATATACTAGTGTACCTATATTTCATCCAAACAAAGGCTATAAGTATAAAAAAGGCAAAAGATTTCAAAAGAAAGCCTACTTTAAGAAAAGATTTGAACCTGTAGATAAAGAAAAATGTTTCATCTATGGTAAAAAGGGTCACTGGGCTAACAAATGCCCAAATAAAAATAAAAATCCTAGACTTGCTGCCATGTTTTTAGAAGACCTGGATCCATCCTGGTGGGATCTAGCTTGGTGTGCAATAGGAGACTACCCTGAAGGTGAAGTCGTCTTCTTACCAGAAGAAGGAGATTCCTCTGATTCCGACCTTACCTTAGATAAATTTGTTCCAAACTCATCTGACTCTTCTTCTTCTGATTCTAATGAAGAAGAAAATTTAGGAGGTTGCTCTGGTCCTCCCGATTTCAGTTTTTATATGTTCTCTTTCAACCCGCATAAGGTCTCCTCAGAATTTAGGATTGCTGAAATAGACAAAGAATTGTCTGAGACCCCAGTATATCAATATATGAAAAGGCAAGATTTGAAAGATGAAAGAAGAAATATTTTAACAAGAAGAAAAGCAAAAGAAAAAGTCTCAGAAGAAAAAGAGCAATCTATCTCTCCAAAAATTAGCAAGAATCCAACATTGTACCAGCCTGTTGATTTATACAAAGGCTATCCTGATCATCATGAGGATAGAAAAAAGTTTAGAAAAGATAAAGAAAATCTGATAAGACTACAGATCAAAGATAAGCAGTATTCCCTAAAGAAGCTCGTAAAAGAAATAGAGGAATTGAAAAGAATGCTTGAGATTACAACAAGAGAAAGGGACCAGTCCTCTGATGAAGAAATGTGCAGAGCCTATGCCGAACCATTACACTCGCCAAAAGTTGATGAAAGTCCAAAACATTCTCAGCGCACTAGTGATTCAGGAACAGAATACTATCAGAATGATGAACCATCACTAGGATCTCTAGTACTATTCACTGGTCCTAAATATTTCATTAAAATAAAGTTTTGTCCATCTGAATTCAAATCTTATGAGCTTGATTGTTTGATAGATTCAGGTTGCCAAATGAATTTGGAAAAAGGAATGCTATACCATCTTTTTACTCGGAAAAAATAAACAAACATGGTGTAACCATTGAAGGAACTCCTGTACAGCTCAAAGGACGAGTTCCAGATTTTCCATTAAGAATCAATGGAATAAAAGAAGTTCTGCATCTCAACAAACTAGACAACCCGAAAGAAGATTGCATCATAGGATCACCCTTCTTGCATAAAGTCATCCCCATTACAATTGATGAGCCCAATATGAATTTTTCATGTACAATAAATGGCAGAAGAGTTTCCACCCCTCTATACTATTCTGCTTCTTACAAATGTAAGAATCTTGTTCCCCAATCCAACCCCACTCTCAGTCTTGCAGAACTGTTCAAAATGGAAAGATGCATCGCCTATGCAGAAATGCACAAAGAATATGCCCTCTCCGAAATTTACTCTAAACTAGAGAAGGATTGCACCTGAGAGTCACCTAATGCATTTTGGACCAGGGAAAAATACTTTGTTTCCTTACCTTTTAACCCCCTAGAAACATGAAAAGCTCAAAAAGCCTCTGCTACCCTTATGTCTCCCTCAGAAAGAGAATTTTGTGCAAATGAAATCAAACAACTCTTGGACAAACGCCTTGTAGAACCTTCTAAGAGCCCTTGGGCATGTCGAGCATTTGTTGTCAATAAACACTCTGAGATAAAAAGAGGAAAACCCAGACTGGTTGTGAATTTGAAACCCTTGAACAATATCCTTGAACAAGTCCGTTACCCTCTGCCTGATAAATCTAGTTTATTGCAAAGGATAGCAGGATTCACCATTTTTAGCAAGTTTGACCTGAAGTCTGGTTTTTACCAGATTGGAATTGAAGCAAAAGATAGGTACAAAACTGCCTTTGTCGTTCCTCATGGGCAGCATCAGTGGAAGGTCCTTCCATTTGGCATTAACAATGCACCATCAGAGTTCCAGAAAAGAATGGAAGATATCTTCAGAGAAAAGAAATGGGCATTAGTATACATAGATGATATTCTTATTTGTTCCCACAATCTGGAGGAACATTTGAAACATCTTCAAGAATTTTATTCTTTGGTTTTCAAACATGGATTGGTTTTTTCAAAATCCAAAACGGAAATTGGCAAAAAGGACATTGAATTTTTAGGATATAAAATAAGTAAAGGACAGGTGATCCTCCAAGACCATGTCCTGAAGGTTTTTGCTAAATTTCCTGATCAGATCTTAGAAAAGGTTCAATTGCAGAGATTCTTGGGAAGCCTAAATTATATTAGGCCATTCTACAAAGGACAAGCAGATGACATTCATATGCTGCAGCAACGAATGAAGAAAAATCCCCCAAGATGGAATAAAGATATGATGGATGCAGTAAAGCAAATAAAAAAAAAGTAAAACAGCTTCCTCCACTCTCACTACCACAAGGCTCGGGTCAAATGGTGATTGAAACAGATGCCTCCAATAAATCTTGGAGAGGTATTCTCATAGGAAAACATGGTGATCAAGAAGAAATCTGTGGCTATGCTTCAGGATCATTCAAAAATGCAGAAATCAATTATCCATCAAGTCACAAGGAAATCCTTGCAGTGAAAAAGACTGTAAACCATTTCAAGATTTATCTAAAACCTATCAAGTTCATTATTAGAACAGATCTAAAAATAATGCCTGGTATATTCAAAAATGAAAATCTTATGCCAGAAAATATTTCTAGGATTCTAAAATGGTTTCTTTGGTTGCAAAACTTTGATTTTGAAATTGTATATAAACCAAGATATTTGAATTGTGTTGCTAATATGCTAACCAGAGAAGAATTACAGGAGAAACCTAGCCTCAACATGTTTGGCTATGGAGCATCTAGCTCGTCAAACAAAAAATGTAAACTTTGGATCTTCAATGATCCCTTGACAGAGGAAGAAAGAGAAGATTTTTTGAATTGCGCTAGCAAAAAGGAAGCATATAAGTATCTTTCCCTCTCCTTGATCCAACACGTAAATGCCTCCTCTGAAAATATAAATATTGGAGAGATGGGAAAAACAGGCCTATAAAGGTTTAGAAAATGCAATGCACCAGCTTCAGCAGCTTAATCACGTTTGGGTTGATACAACTTATACAGATGGACAAGAATTGTATTATGTGGATATCAATCCAGGATTTTTAACATGGAATAGTTATAACCTCATATTGCAGTTCTGCAGAGAACAAGGAGAAATAATAATTTGTGGAGATCCTTCTACATTGGTGCAACAACAATGGTCTGGATGGACAAAAGTTTTCCTTGATAAATTCTGTCCAAGAAAAGATTGGGTTCAGCAACGTGCAAATTTCAATCTGCGCCTTCAAGCTGATATGATTGTAGCACACCACAATCATATGTGGTTTAAATTTAAACTGTGACATCTTGGAGGAGCTTACTCTCCTCTTGAACCCCCTATTTTCACCCAGCAGAAATTCAGAAGAATGGACAAAAATGGTCGCCTCTTAGATCATAAAATTCATACAAGAAGAATTCCTCTAAACCTTAAAGTTGAATCCATTTTTCAAGGAGAATTTTGTTGTATTCCTAATGAAGTCATGCTTGGATCCAATGTGGAACAATGTTTTTCAAATTGCTTATTTCCGGATACCAAATTTGGTTTAGATAATGATTCTTACTCTGATGGATTCGCTGGTTGTACATGTGGGGAAAACCCATGTATTTGTAATCATGACAATGAATAATGGAAAGCGTCGTGGGCCACTAATAATAGCTCCACTTTGTAAAAAGTCCAGTCTAGTTGTCAGTCCGTATATTCTTTCACATGGCTTGGGTGACTTACCCTTCTTTTGATAACCAGCTAACAAAAATTGGATATTTTGGGCCACCAATTCCCTCCCCAAATTTTGGTCCATTTCTCTTATTTTCCCTGTCTTTGATTTTCATTCATAACTCCTATAGCCTCCTTAATGTTAAACCTTCCCAGGTTGGAGTACTTCCATCTGATTTTATGCTGCCCCTTGTGCCAAGGTATCCTTCTCGAGATAAGGTCATTATAGAAGTTTTCAAGATCTTTCGATGGTGTTAGAATTTTCCACCATTATTTTCTTTTCCACATCCTAAAAACCTGTCTGGTGAGTCCAGGTCCCAAAATTCCATCACTAACTGAAGTTGGTGGAGTTGGGGGTGAGTTATTACAATTGGAATATCCTCTCGGGTCTCTATGCTCGGCTCCTGGTTCCATGCCTCCACTTGCTGCCAAGAAGGTATCCAGCCCCTCCTCGATTCTGCGGGCCTCTTGGACCGTTGACGGTCCTATGAGCATGGTGTCATCGACAAATTGTTGGTGAGTTTTCGGTTCTACATCTTCCATGATTATTATACCTTTAATCTTGTTTTCCATTCGGAGGTTCTTGAGCATTCTTCCTAGACCTTCAGCATCTATGATGAACAAAAAGGGGAATAACATGTCACCTTATCTGATACCTCGAGTGATCTGGAAGGGCGGAGTGGGTGATCCATTAACCAAGATAGAGAAGAATGCAGAGGATACCAGGTTCATCACCCATCGGGTCCATTGATCTGAGAATCCGAACTCCCTTTAGCATACCTGCTAAAAAATCCCAATTTAGTTTGTGATAAGCCTTAGACAAGTCTAATTTAAGCAGCATACCTAGGATTTTCCTGATTTTGACTGAGTGGATAGTTTCATGTATGAGGATGACACCATCCAATATTTGTCTTCCTTCCACAAACCATGCTTGTTCCAGGGAGATAATAAGGGGAAGCAGTGGGCGATATCGATGAGCAATGGTTTTGGTAATAATTTTGTAAATGACATTGCATAGAGCTATCGGTCTTAGATTCCCTGGGTATTCCATTCCCGTCTCTTTGGGTATGAGTGTTAGGAAAGTTACATTTAGCACTTTCAGGATACTGCCTGATTTTCTAGAGTCCTCCAAGAGTGCCCATAGCTCCTCTTTCAACCAATCCCACAAGCATGGAATAAATTTGTGGTAAATCCATCTGGTCTTGGTGCTTTATCTTCCGCCATTTGCTTGTCCACTTCCTCGACTTCCTCCATCTCTATAGGTTTTATTAAGAGAATATTGTGTTCTTCCATAATAACCTGTGGAATATGCTTTATTACTTCTCTTTGGGAGGCTGCTCTGTCTTCGTCGGGTTCCTCCAGTAGGGTAGAGAATAAGGAATTCACTGTCCTTTCTAGCTCTTCCTGTGATTCCACCACATGGCCTTCTTCCATTTGCATTCTTGTAAATCGATTGCTTTTCCTATGACGTATAGCCGATTTGTGAAAGAAACTAGTGTTTTGTTCTCCTTCCTAAAGCCAATTAACTCTGTATTTCTTACTCTAGTATATCTCCTCTTGTTGTTCCTGCTGGTTAAATTCCTGAAGAAACATTCGTTCCTTCCATATGATCTCAGGAGAAAAACAAAATTGCATGCCTTGATTTTGGACCTCTTTGATTTTACAGTAAAGCTCCTTTTTTTCCTGGAAAATATTTCCAAACATTTATTTATTCCATTTTTTGATGCTATATTTAATGATTTTTAACTTTTGCTGGAATTGGTACATCTTAGTTCCTTTGATGATTGGAATTTCTTCCCACCATTCCTTTAGTTTTCCTTGGAATTCCAGTGGAAGAAACCAGAACTTTCTCTAATCAAGCCTACATGCTATGCCTCTATCTCCTGTTCTTTTATTGTTCCAAGTAAATTTGTCGTTAGTAGTTCTGACATCAACCAGGTTGAGGTTATCAATCACTTCATTAAACATTTCAGATATGGGGTTTATCTGACAAATCTCCCCTTTCTTTTCTTCCAGACATCTGATGAGGTTGAAGTCTCCTCCTATAATCCAAGGTTTATCTTCCAAGAGGGAACGTAGCATCCTCAAAGAGTCTAGAAACTAGACTTTTTGTTCTTCCCTAGGAGGACCGTACACATTGGTCAGGAAACCCCCGATGTTTGTCCCTATGATGTGAAAAGCAGCTGATAGGGAGTGTTGAGTTGCCGAGAAGTTGTAGAGGTGGACCTCTCTTAGGTTCCATAAAATACCTATTCCTCCCACTGCTTTAATAGCATAAACTGCTACCACCTCACATCCTTTCCAAGCTTTTCCTCCTATACTTCTTAAGTTTGACTCCAAGCATTTTGTTTCCTACAGAAACACCACACCTGGCTTCTCCAATTCTATTTTTCTCCCTAGAATACGAGTCTTCAGGGTACTTCTGCACCTCTAATGTTCCAGTATGTGATCAACATTGGTAAGCTATTTATTAGTGGGGGATAGGGCTGCATCTATGGTTGGATACTACCCTGAAGCCACCAATTGGGATCCAATCATTTGGATTCTTTGTACATTACTATGCGTGCCATAGGTTTCTTTCTTAGCTTTTTTCTTTCCCTTAGGGTCCTTTAGTGATTCAGCCGAGACCCCTAGATATTTCATTGATTTTTCTTTAATTATCACTTTTTCCAACAAAGTGACTTGTTGCGGTACAATCCTCTCTAGAACCCTGTCTGAGCAAGTTGTCTCTATCCCTACCACATCTAAACTTACTAAATCCATATCTTTCTCTCGTGTCATCTGAGTATTACTAGTTTCTTTCATTATTGTTTTATTTTCTTCTTGGAACTCGCTCATGGGGTTAGGATCTTTTTCTTGGGAAAGTTTGAGCACAGCATGCATATCACTAACCTTAGATTGATCCGCTTATTTCGGCTTCTCGAATTGAGGCTAGCTACTAGTTAAAATGACAGGATTCCTTACTTCTTGAGGTTCTTGAAGAATTACATACATGTTTTAAGTTTGGATCTTCTTGACGATTTCAGGGCCATGGGATTTCTTGGCTACTCTCTTCTTGTTTTGCACCTTTGTGAATCCCCCCCGCTTCTTGATTTTCTTGTTCTCTCGTTCCCCCTAGTCTCTTTTTCTCTGGAAAGTCTCTGGATAGATGGTCGTGTTGATGGCATATTCTACATCTGAATAGGAGTTGTTCATAAGCTATTGCTTGGAACCAGTCTTCATCTTCCCATGTTAGATCTATTCCATCAGGGATATCTTTTGAGATGTCAAGGAAGATACAGATCCTAGCATAGGAAGTGTATCTTTTTTTCCTAGTCTGTTCTAAAACTTTAACAAAGTTCCCAAGTAGATTCCCAATCACGGTTAGGATGTCTTCTTCCCATTACTCTGTAGGGACTAAGTACGTTCTGATCCAGACTAGTGAAATTGTAAGGTTCTCATTGTCTGGGTTAAATCTTTCTTTCCATGGTCTCAAGAACAGACCCGCTGAGTTGTAGAAGTATTGTCCACTTTCCAGGATCCTATTTATGTCTTCCTCGTTAAATAAGATTACAGTGAAGAATCCTTTCGCTCCTAGTTGTAGGTCGTAGTGTCCCTGACGTTTCCATGTGGTACTAATCCACCATGTCAAGGTCTTCTCCAAGGGCCAGATCCCTACGAATTTCCCTATGAAAGCACACTCCTTCATGTAATTGATGTCTTCTTTGATTCTAGTCAATTTTATTTGTAACTTGAGAATAGTCTTTGATTTCGACATACATTGTGCATTTCTTCTATTCCCTTCCTTTTCCAGGCTTTCTTTCATTGTTCCACTTATGCCTTCTCCTGGTTCCCCTAACTAGGAGTTAGAGATTGGCCTTTTTCCCTTTTCCTTCTCAAATTCCATATCCACACTCTGAATAGGGGAGAGTGTCCCCCCGTTCTTGGGATCGCCCATCGAAGGACAAGAACAGACCGTCTTTGGACTAGACCAGCGATTCTAACCTAGCTTCCTGGTATTCTCTGGTTGTAACCACCATGAATTCTTCCCCCCTTACAAAATGCCTTGATCACCACCCTCGACTCTCATCATGTGGACACCTTAATATAATTATTAATGAAATTTTTATTATATTAACACATTTTATGTGTAATTTAGGGTTCTTTATGTGCTTCCTTAAATTCTATTCAAAAGAGACTTTTTTTTTTGAAAGAGTTCTTTGATTAATTTAATAAATGTTTGGTTTATTTTGGTGTATATATACTCAAAAGTTACTTTTATCAAGCTCATATATTTTTATTATGCTTTGATATTTACTTTATTTTTATCAAGTTGACATATTTAAGCGGATAGGCTGATATTTTTGGAGTTGGACTTGATTGAGAGGACCATCAAGATTCACGACTGCTTAGATTCATTTCATCGTCATCACATAATGGTTAAGGTTAAATGTATTGTTGTTAAAAGTTAGTTAATTACTCGAAATAGTTAAACCTTGGTGCAATTACAACTCATGCAATGTGAAGGGTGCCTAGCTTAGATGTTACAACCGTTTCTTGCAGTTATAGTTCATGGACTAAAGGGCATGTGGCTGCAAGTTGTGCTATACATTGGCTACTACATAATGACCCGTGGGTTCCTAAGATAACTACGTTTGAACTGATAGAAATATAAAAACTCTTACTTGATATGGACTCTGAGGTCAAATAAATGAATTGCGAGCCTAACTACGGAGCATCTAACAAACAAGCTAAAAAATTATCAGGGAACTGTATTTGGGATGTTAATTCACTATAACTGTATTAGAGTGCAATGTTCCATTACTTTAATGTAATGTCCCAAAAAATCGAATATAAAAAAATATTTTCTAGGCTAGTAAAAACTACCTAGATGGACCATTATTTACTTACGGAACTCTATTGTACACTTTATGTATCTCTGTTTAGTCATAAAATGTTGTTACGTTCTATCGTTTATATTGTAGTCTTTACTTTTAATGTATTTTACTTATGATGTGGTACTTATGTTTACTACTTAGTATTGTGTTTACACTTTTGTCGCTTATGTGTTGTCATTAGATTTATGTGCTTCGTCCTTTCTATATTGACACACTTGTTAATTATGGAGTCCTAACTTAACTTTCTTTGTGGAAACAAAGTGGGCGGAGTGGCAGGACTATTCTCCCATGACGGTTTGAGAGGTAAAGTATTACTTTGTTATGCAAGCTTACTTAGTTCAATCAAACTAATGCACCTCTTTTATTTACATGCAGTCCAAGGTTGCGATGGAAACTTGTACAAAGTGCACAGAAAGTTGTGACCTTAAAGATCATACTGTTGGTTGACTTTGGTTATCTTATTGACTCCAAATTATAACATGTATAGTTACTTTTTTTGTCAATTTAATTATTACTGCTAAAGCTCTTGTCCAGTAATTATACATTCATCGGGTCTTTTAAATTCTTCATTTCATATCTTGGTATTAATTATGATTTATGTTTTAGTCTATTAATAATTATTAACTCCTCTTATATTTTCCAGTTTGCAGGTTAGATATGTGGCCTTCAAAACCCAGCCATTGATTTGTAAGGGTTAAAGTAATTAACATGGCATATTCCATATGCTGTGTTCGCTAAGAAAAAGTTGAAGACTTAATTGTATGGTGTGAAGTTTATTTCTTAAGCCTAAGATTCATATGTTATTATGTCTTGAACCCTATGGTGGATTAAATTATTTTAAATACATAAGTCTTGGTTGACTTAAGGCTAGCGTAGACCATAAATGGACTTTGCACTTAAACCATGTCATTGTAATATAATAACCTTGCTTATAGTGTATTTATAATGTTACAAGGTGTTATGAAATATTGTGGTGAAAACTATAATGTATGGTATAAACCATACGACAACACGGTTTAATCCTTCGTGTGAGAGGTGGTCATACGTTGTAATGCAGCGAAACATAAGCTATAAAGAGTGTGTTTTGTATGGGTTTAATGGTTTCCAGCTTGTGCATTCAATGTGTTTGGAGAAACATGAAAACCTTCCCTTATGCTTGGCTCATGATGGTTGTGTATTATTTGTTATTTGGGATTTTTCACTTTGGCTCTGCGTAGGGGGAAGACCATGGAGGCGACCTCTAGACTGTGAGGTATGTCCTCGTTGGGTTTATACACCTGAACATTGGTTTGGTTTAATGTTTGTTTGTGGCCACTTCTCATCCCCATCTTTGATTGTGTTTTGCAGGTGCCGAAAGGGAATGAGCAGCACCGTGGCTTCAACTCTGTGGGCTCCCAACATTTGCAATCATGGCCACGGTAAGCATATGAGCAAGATTCTACTTGCTACCTTTCGTCTCTCTTGGGTAGACTGCGCATAGATTGTTTCTTGGTTGGGGTTTTATGTTGTGGGTTTTGATGTGGGGTTTTTAATATTCACCTTCAGGCATAATGATTACAGGATTGGATTTTAACAATGTTTTAAAGGCTTCGAGTGTGGAGTGAAGTCGCACTCCCTCTGGTTCTGTGTATAAATTTGGGTTTGTAAATTTTACTTGGGCTGTTAGCAACAAAGAGAGGAATGATTGGGACTCTAGCACACTTGGTTTTTGTTTATTCAAATTGTGTTTTAGTTGGGGCCTTGTAGCGATGGGAGGCACCATTGCTTGCAATGGTGCGTTAGCCCATTGGAATTCCTATGTGAGCTTGTTTATAAATCTTAATATAACGACTGTGTATTTTACTTGGCAAGCTCTATGTAAATGGATGGATACTGTTTTTATTATTTAATTTCCCATGGTTTAATCTTATGATGTGCATAGCACGATTTCGCTGTGTTATTATGTTATTATGGTGGATTTATGTGGGCATTCTCCGGCTTGAGGGTTTTGTGTGTGACGACGTTACTTAGCTTGTATTGTAACATACAGATAATGTGGGTATACGCTATGCTGTGAATGGCATGAGCCTTTCCCATAGTGCCGTGATAGTATAGCATAGGGTTAAAAATGGTAGGACTATCTATTAAGTTAAAACTTAGCCGAGGACGTGACTTGTGTGAGTGTATGCATTCGTTGGTTTCATAGAGGCCATTCTTTAAAGACCCTAGATGGAGTTTGTTGTTTATAAAGTATTGGATGTATTTTAATAACCATAGCCCAAATACAATTTGATGTATAGTGTGGCCTGTGTAAAAATGGTTATAGGATTTGGTTGTCATTTTGTATATACATTACTTATGGCTTGTTATTATGGCTTTGCCTTGGGTCTAGACATCCATAGGAATCGATGTTGCAACCTCTGTTGGAAAGTATGCTTTTAATGTAACGAGTTGTAATGAATGGTGTTTGAATAAGCTAAAGCAAACTAGGCTTGCATGCCCACAAGATTCAATTCATGCTCCTATTTGCAATACATGGATTTATAATATGATTTTGATGTTTATTTGAATATTATATGATTACTGTATAAGATGTATTTTTTTAATTTGGTTATGGTAATTTTTGATGAGTTATGTAATTTTGTTTGTGGTTATGTTTAGATGGAAAATGGATAGAACTGTGGATTCTTTTGTAAGAATTATGAATAAATATTTGTAAAGGACAACATGGATGGTCACGATGCTTCCTTCGTTTATTTAGTTCTAATACTGATTAGTTTAAAAGCAAAGCTTCAATACTAGTATAATCTTATTATGGAAGACCTTGAAAGGTCTTAGATTAGTTCTCTCTCTCTCTCTCTCTCTCTCTCTCTCTATATA
>LPNX010116238.1:598793-613469 GCA_001517045.1 Pseudotsuga menziesii
AACCAACGAAGATCTTTCCAGGTCTGTATAAGTAAACAATGTCATAAACCAATTAACAGACCAAATAAATGATACCCTAAATGGTCCACGATATATAAATATCTATACTAATTACTTTTATAAATTATAAAAAATAATATTATTATCAAACATTAAGAAGCTATTGCATAAAATATAACCCATACCATCTAATAATTTCATAATGTACATAATAAGAATCGTACTCCATAAATTTCAAAGCCCAACATAAATGAAAACCACATTAATTACTTCATACATAGAAATCATTTAATAACCAAGCATTTGTATCGATTTCGCATGAACGAATCCTCTAGACACCCATTTTCCAATTTACATACATAAAATATGATTCCCTTAAAATGCAGTAATCAAGTTACAACAACCATATAACAAATAACCAAAACATCATTACCATATTAAATTAAGAATTATGCAAGTGCAAAGGTCGAATGATAGAATCCTGTGGACACTCAGAATGTCTAAATCACAACCATTGAAAATAATAAACTCTCAATATCGGAAACGACCCAGGGTCGACCCATGTAGGGTCCTAAATATTTTATAAAGCCACGGTGTATGAACTACACATAGGTTTTAAACCCAACTTAAAATCATTACACAATAGTCATAAGACCTTTACAAATACTTACGTTGTAAATCCATGGCCACGACCCATAAATAAACTTCGCAGTAAATGAAATAAATTATTTTATGCCCTGTTAATGAATCACTCACACCAATGAATTTTGACATAGGGTTTACACCCACATCCTTCCTTAACATCTCATTTACACTTTAAAAACACCAACTGTAAGTCTGAATCTATTCATTATCACATCCACAATGGTGGGTTCCAACGCTATTCACTGCATGGCCCCAAAAGCCATCAACGCCGACTGTTTAAGTCATCCAAGTAACTAATACATCCAACGTAGGTGAATTCCACATAAATCATAGAACCAGTAACCATAGAATGAAACGTTGTAGTATAATAAACATCAAAGAAACACAAGTTTGTATACATAGTAATTTGAAACCATAATCAAGATACACAGTATTTCCTCTAGCCATTGCACCATAGCAAGTAATGGTGCTACCACTGTTTATATCGTAGAAATCAAAACAATGAATTTACAAATCACACATAGAGCCTATCAAATCCACCAAGTTTCTATTCACGGAAAAAACCATCATTTAAATTACATTCCAGTACATTTAAACTTAGGCTCGAAAGCCATCGAAAACCCCACTATCAAACCCCAAAACAAAAGGATCCTTTGAAACCATAACTCAAGCAAACCTGAACCACTGATGACATAAAAATCTGTCTCAACCATGAAATCCAATAAAGGACAAGTGTAAACTTGTTAACAAGATTACTGTAAAGGAATGACCTTTCCCATGACTTGTTTGCAAAGATACGAACCATGCCTCTCCTCAGCATCCCTATAACTTGCAACCACAACGAGACATGATAATGAGAAGTATGAATTCGTGGAGTAAGCTAACAACAAACAATGAATGTTTTAAAAGCCACATGGAACTCGCATTCACCATACTGTGCAGAAGCAAAGGATAAGCAGTGATGTTCAAAATGACCAAGCCCATCATGATCCAAGCCCTAAGTCTCTGCTGCCGTGACACTCCAATGCACATTAATGGCGTGAGCCTATTGGCCATTATCAAAACCCAAACCCACTTCCCTATAGTTCTCATGCATTGCATTATCGAATTCCTCCTTCGTATGCAAGGTATTAAAGCCCTTGTGCATAGTTTAAAACTATGATATATTCACCACCCAAGGTTTAATACAAGGTCTAGGATATCATATGCATAGGTATACACTATGATATATATTCGCCAACCCAAAGGGATACAAGGTCAACTTTAACATGTATATCACTTACCTTAGGGTTTAAACCTTAGGACCTTATGCATCCAACTCTTTAGGCTCTAAGCCTAAGACCATGGCATATGCAATATGCCATGGTATGTGGTATATACATAAGACCAAGTTTCGTCCTAACCAATGATAGTAGAACATGTAAAAGAATAAAATAGAAGTTTAAGTTAATTACTTATCGTAAAATAAACATGTAAATATAAATATACTAGGGTATGAAAAGTTGATAATAATTACCCCAAGAACATTAAATTCCATTAAAAATACCGAGTTGTGTCATGCAATGATAGGTGTGGTATTGACCTTGTCAATACTACAAGTCAATAAAGGAGAGTAATAAACAACCAATAGGTATCACTAGCAACAAGTATGAACACTAGTGGCCAAACGTTTTGCTTTCTGTAACAAGTTTATCATCACTACCTGCACCTGCATGTAAACATATTAAGAGTGCCTTAGTTCAAACAGAACTAAGTAAGCCCACTAGAGAAGTAGAGACTTTTACCACTCATACAGTTGTCAGTTACATGGGAGAACTAGTCCTACCACTCAACCCACTTTGGTTCCAAAAACAAAGTTAAGTTAGAATCAAGTATACAATGTAAGCACATGTAAAATAATAATGAAGTACATAATCAAAGCATCTAACATACACAACAAAGCGTAACCATAAGAATCACATAGTAATAAAAATTATGACATCCTAAATAGAAATAGTAAAAAATATTAATAATCATAACTGAAGGAAGGGAGTAAGACATAAGAACAAATTACGATAATTTAGAAGTAAGATAGAGTACGACACATTCCACAAGTTTAAATAATGTTCGAAATAGGTTGTGTCTAACTAGCCTACATTTTTTTTTTTCCAATTTTTAGGGACATTACAAGTGGTATCAGAGCCCAGTTTCAACACTAAGAGACCAATGGGTGTATCAATCACTCATTGTAGAGAAAATAAAGTATGTTTGTAAATATAGTTAACTAACAGAAATTCTTCCCGTGATTTAAAATTTGCAATTTACAGGAAATTTTTGAATAACAGTTCATATCATGAACACTGAAGAAGGTGAGACTCGGCAAGGGAAGATAAACACCCTACCTGGGAAGTAGAAATGGTGGTGGAACTGAATTCTAATATTTTGAAGAACATACACAGTCTTCAAGCAGAATTGCACAGTTTCAGATAAGATAGTCTGAGTGAGAGAAAGGAACATCAAGCCATAAATGAAGCATTACTGACAAATATGACAGGAGGAAGCCCACAGGGGAAACCCACTCATTCCACAAACAAGTCCAAAAGGAAATCTTACCATAAACGAGCCAGTAGCCCAAGAGAAGAAGAAAAAGAGGAACGTACCTTTGAAGCTCCAGAAGGAGATCATCACATATATTCTAGTGATGACTCTCTTTCTCCATGTAGGAAGAGACAAAGAAACGATGATAACATATAGGGGGAGTTCAAAAAAATAAGAGCTCGAACCTATGAAGGTGAAGTAAACACGGGAGAGAAAGATGAAGAATGGCTACTGGGTATGGGCACATATTTTTGAGTTCATAACTACTCAAGTGAGATGAAGGCTCGACTTTCCGTCTATAATTTAAATGGAAAAGAAGCAAGATGGTGGGATATTTGAAACACACAAAGAAATATGAGCTAAGGGATATATGCTAGAGTAAATTCTGGAAAATATTTCAAGAAAAATATATGTCAAAAAGATTCTTCGACATAAAATTAAAAGAGTTTCACGAACTACGTATGAGATCCATGACTATGGATGCTTTTATTAACATATTTCTATATCTGTTACATTATGTACCATACATCAACGACAAAAAAGGTAAAAATCCAGCATTTTTTAGGATGTCTTCCTCCCAAATTTCGGGAAAGGATTGAGTTCGACATGCCTAAAACCTTGGACACCACATTGCACAAAGATAAGATCTCCTATCAGCATGGACAACTAAGGAAAGAGATTAGGAAAAAAAACAGAGACAAGTCTAGGAACTTCGCTGATAACCGTAAACTAAGGTTTAACCCACCCCCATATAGGAAACAAAACAACAGTTTTCCAGTGAACAAGAACTTAAATAAATTAGGTATGAAACCATACATATCAGCTTCAAATGCTAACAAGCATAGCTTACAATAAGAACCAACCATAGAGGACATAGCTGGAACTCCACATATTTATGCAGCTTTGGATGGCCAACATGAATACCATCAAGCTGCCATGTTTGAGATAGAAGGTAATATTTTGAACACTTCTATTTAAATACTTATTGACCTCGGTGCTTTCCCGAGCTATGTTTCACCCAAAATTGTTGATGAATTCAAACTACGCAAAGTAAAACATGATAAACCTTGGTTGGTTCAATTAGCCACCGACACAAAATGAAAATTTTTGAAAATAGTTAAAGATTGTGAAGTAAACCTAAATGGTTTTCCTACAAAGGTAAACATGAATATCCTGCCCTTAGGATTGTATTATATACTTATCAGCATGGGTTGGTTGGAACAACACCATGTCATGATCCATTGCTTACAAAAATATTGTGTACAGATAGCCAAGGGAACCAAGTGAAGGTTCAAGGCATTCCAAAGAAATTTTCTGTAAGGAAAATATATGCCTTACAAGCAACGAAATGCCTCTTCTTTTCATTTTTGGTTCATCCTCTTCTACAATATGATCATGATGCCTATTATTTTTTATGGTCATGGTGGATACTTTGTTTCTCAAATAATGTGTTGCAAAGTGACCTTTCTCATCACATGTGAAACATCTTATATTTGGGCAGTACTTTTGAGGTCTACGATTCTTCTTGAATTTTTAGGGACTTATATGAGGGTGATCCTCCCTATTCCTTATATTCTTCTTTGCATGTGTTTTTAGTTATTGATCATCATCAAATTCCATCTTTTTTTCTCTTGACACTAATCGGGCTTCTTCTTGAGTGCATTCTTCCCATAATCTGTCGAACTTGATTATATTTTCTCTAGCACATATCCCTTGAATGAATGATTCCCATGATATTGGGATACCATTCAAGGTGGTCATCACAATATTTCCTTCTTCGACATTTACTTCAACGACCTCTAATTTCTACTTGAATTGAGAAACCCTAGTGAAGTATGACCTAATGGTTTCTCAGTGTTGAATCTTCACATTCTTGAGTTGATTCCTTAAGGTCATCTTCTGGTTGATGTTCTCCCTTCGAATGGATTGATTAAAGAATCAAACATCTACTTTTAGGTATTCAATGATGATACATGAGGGATGATATGATCTTTTATTTAGTAGAAATTATCTTGTTGGATTTTATCATGTTCTTATTGTGAGTATCCTTGGCATCATCTCCCTTTAGTTCTACAATCTCCGTAGTGACATATTTGTCCAAATCATTCTCTTCTAGGATAAGAGAGATTCTATATTTCCATGTTTGTAATTTTTCATCTCCTTCAAGCTTGTCCTCAAGATTATTGTTATTCATCATTTTGATATGAGAACCTGAAATGGAAATAGCAAAGAAATAAATCTTACCAATTTGAGTTTTCCAACTAGCTCCTTGCTTTGGTTCACCCAAGGTTCCATAGAGAAATCCTAATTTTTCTATTTTGGAATCTTGAAAGTATTCCTGGATAGAAATATGTGCCTCCTTGAGGTGAGTTGTCTAGTGAGGTCTATTTCCAAAAAATCTGAATGGAAACTTAAAAAAACTTGATGCCCCAGCTTCTTCCCATGGTGTCCCATCATAAAAAATTGAAACTTTTACGATCTGGATTCTTTCGCCACCAAAATATGTGCCTTTTTGAGGAAAGTCATCCTTGCCCTCTTCTCTGGAAATTTTGTGGAGAAAATTGCTAGAACTTGGAATCCCTAGTTTCCACAACTACGCAGTGCCTTTTTTTAGGGTGGCTCTAATTTCTTGTTAGAGTTTGCAATTTAATTAGAATATATTAGATATTTAATCTAATATAATAGGATCATTGAAAGATATACCAGCCCAACATAAAGAAAGATACAAATATTTTATCCTCGGAAACCACAAGGAAGAAAACCTAGCAACTTATTCTGTATAGATTCGTCAGTTAGTACAATGTGAGGCTGATATAGAAAACTCAAAGATAATATGTCTTCACTTTCTTCTTCTTATTCTTCGCCAGTGAACCTGTATTCTTATCCTTATTCTTTAAATGGTAGTGTGTGCAAATCAAGGAGGGATCCTCCCTATTTATATTCTTTATTTGTGTGACCTTTTGGTCCAATAGGACCTACTTTTGGACCATGCTAGATCGACCTTTCCTAAGGAGACTCAAAAGTACATTTTATACATATATTTTTGGGGACTATTTCTCAGACTTACAACAGAGGTTTTACCTCAACTCTTACATGACAAATTACATTGATGAAATCTCCAATCAAATGGAAAACATCCCCGAAAGGAGGTACAATAAAATTATAACAAATAATAATAATAATAATAATAATAATAATAATAATAATAATACAAATAATACAAATAATACAATGAAGAATATGTTTTAAAGTCACATTATCAACCAAAAAAAGTGATTATCACATCATTCTATGTGAGGCATTGAGAAACGTGTCCTCCGATGATCTGTTAGAGTAGGGTTCCCCATCGATGAGTTGCTTACAACATTGGAGAAAGGGATGGATATGCAAGAACTAGATGAAATAAAATGTGTGCAGACAAGCAATGGAAAATAAAGAAGCATGTTGAAGAATGCACGGCATGGCATGGCGAGCAAGAAAGAAGGCATGGAAAAGTGAGAGGATAAAGCAATGGATGGCGATGGTGTAGTCAACATGAAGAAACCTAAAAAGATATTGATGGAGTAGTTTGCATGTAAATGGGAATATGGTTTTAAGACCTTGTAAGGCATGCATACCCCCGATATCTTACTGGTAAATTCGGGAGATATACCTAGGTGATAGGGGGTGTATGTGGAATTCCTCGCTAAAAATTTAATGGGGGTTGGTAATTACTCCAAATGATGTTTTAAAGGGGGATTTTTAGGGTTAACCTTGACTCGGGAATGATTCAATGGTGGTTTGGGTCTAGCACATGGTTTCTTGTATCTTGTGGTATTGCATGTAGGGAAGTCTTTATAAGTGTTAATGAGTCTCCACTCTAAAGTTTATTGGAGGTGAGTGGTGACTAGCTCACTTAGTTCGGTTCGCCCGTTTTGTCTAGGTTAATGAAGAACTTCATTGGTGCTAGTTTTTCCACGCATGGAGTTTTCAAGGGTAAATGGTTGTGTCTATGTGAATTTTTCTTTTAATGTTTATTTCTCACATATTATTGTTATATTTTATTTCTAGTAATTCCTAATACAAGTGATGTTAGTTATCATTCTAGAATTTTTAACTCCTTACGAGAAACAAACTTACTTATCCAAAATTTCCTTTTCCAAATGGAAAGGGAGTGGAAACGAAGTGAACTTGTTGGGATAAAACCCCTATGTATGCACATAAGGGTTATCATGTGACATCTAGCCATAACTAATAAATAAATTTGTATACTAATAGTTAACTAAAAATAGATATTTTTAAGTGGTTTATTGTTTTCTCAAATAAAACTACATAAATAAATTATTTAACACTTTTTCACATTTCCCTAGTATCCACTATAAAATCATCAACTCTAATTATAATCCTTAATTATAATCCTTAATTTGATAAAAACATTAAATAAAACACATAAAAAACTTAACATAAAAAAAACCATCAAACCCTTTACACTAAGCTCAAAATACTATAACCCTCAAGTTAACCCATCAAACTACTCATTATAAAATTCCACCTTTACATTAAAGTCAGAACACTATATCTCTCAATTTAACCAACCAAACTATCCGTTATAAAATATCACTTCTTCACTATTTCCCTAGTTCCTTCGCTATTTTCGTAGTTTTTTCCCTAGTTCCTTCCCACTGTGTTCCACGATAAAAAATTGAAACTTATCTAATATGGCACCTCCTTGAGGTGAATTATCCTAACCCTCTTTTCTGGAAATATTCTAGAGAAAATTGGTAGAACTTGGAAGCCCTAGTTTCCGCAACTGCAAAGTGTCTTCTTTCAGGGTGGATCTAATACCGTGTTAGAGTTTGCAGTTTAATCAGAATATATTAAATATTTAATCTAATTTACAAGGATCACTAAAATATAGACAAGCACAACATAAATAAATATACAAATATTTTATCCTCAGAAACTACAAGGAAGAAAACATAACAACTTCTTTTGTATAGATTCGTCACTCAGTACAATGTTAGGTAGAGATAGAAAAATCAAAGATAAGATGTATTCGACTACTATTTCTTCTTCTTCACCATTGAACTTTTCTTCTCTCTTGGAGAGAACTTGATTTATCTTGCAGTGTGTACAAATGAGGGAGGGAGCCTCCCTATTTATATACCTCAGTTGTCTGACCTTTTGGTCCAACAGGGTTGACTTTTGGACCATACTGGGCCGAACTTTCCTAGGGATACTAAAAAATACATTTTATACATATTATTTTGGGGACTATTTCCCAGACTGACAACTGAGGTTTTACCCTGACTCTTACATGACCAATTACATTAATGACATCTCCAGTCGGAGGGAAAACATCCCCGAAATGAAGTACAACAAAAGTACAACAAATTATAATAATAATAATACAAATAATACAATGAAGAATATCTTTTGAAGTTACATTATCAACAATAAAAGTGATTGTCACAGATCATTCTGTGCGAGGAGTTGAGAAACAACATGTCCAAAGGAGATAATGGTGGTGATATGTTAGAGTAGGGTGCCCCGTTGACGAGTCACCTACAACATTGGAGAAAGTGATGAATATGCAATAAATATATCAACTAAAATGTGTGTGGAAAAGAAATGACAAAGAAAGAAGGATGGAAAGAATGCAAGGCATGGCATGGCAAGAAAGAAAGCGATCATGGAAAAGCGAGAGGATGAAGCAATAGATGGTGATGGTGTAGTCAACATGAAGACACATGAAGAAAAAAAATAATGGAGTAGTTTGCATGTAAAATACATATAGATGTAGGACCTGGTAAGGAGTGCATACCCATGGTATGTTAGTGGTAAAATCAGGAGATATAACTAGGTGATAAGGGGGTGTATGTGGAATTCCTCTGTAAAACTTTGATGAGGGATGGTACCTTGAATCGAGAATGATTCAATGGTGGTTTTCGTATAGCACATGGTTTGGGCACATGCTTTCTTGTAGCCCATGGTATTGCATACAAGGACATCTTTATAAGGATTAATGAGTCTCCATTGTAAAGTGGCCTCAAGGTGAGTGGTGACTAGCTCACATGGCCCGGTTGTTATATTTTATTGCTTGTAATTCATAATACAAGTGATCTTAGTTTTCATTTCATAGTTTTTAAAGAAAACATTTACCAGCTAGTGGAGGATCTGAGCTCGAGAATGTTGTAATTTAGAATACCTTGAGACTAGGGTTCTACAAAGCCATAGTTGTAGGACTGATAATCAGGTTGAATCTTCAATTCATAAGGTGTTACATAAGGTGGTACATAAGGTGATACATACCCTAGAAACTCATAAGGAGGAACATAGCCTTCTGACACTACGGTGTGGGAAGGCTCAGGAACAACATGCATAGTGGTAGTACTTCGGCTCGAAGGACCATGGGAAGGATGTGTCATTATAAATACATTTGAAGGAACATGTGTTGAAGATGATGTAGCATATGATGGAATATAACTCATGTTCCCAATGTTCACATGTCTAGGGCCAATCCCACTAATGGGGACACTAGTATAGGTCCTAGGTAATGGGTTTGAAGATCGTCCCACTGTAGGAGTGGAAGGTGCAATAAGACCACCACCAAACCTATCTGCATGGAAATGAATAGCAATGCCCCTAGGCATAGCACTAGGGTCAACAACCAATCCAACATTTAATGAGGGACTCGTCTTTGAAAGGTATATCATGCCAAATTTAAATGGTTCAGTTATAGAGGGTATTGAATAAGTCTCACCACTCGACCTATGTGAAGAATATCTACAGTTTGTGTTTACATAATTTGGAAATTGTGATATCACATTATATGACATCCTGACTCCCAAACTTAAAGTGTTTGGGTTCTTCTGGAGTCCCATATAAACTCTCAGGTATGTCCCCCCCCCCACCCGTGGGCTTGGAGAAGGGGGACGCTCCAGGATCTCATATGTATGACTCATCGTGAGATCGGTGTGTGAATCGAAGTGAGTATTAGTCCACATGAACTGTATGGTTATCTTCTGTTAAGGAGGAGGAGATGTAGAAGGAGGAAGACCCGCTAAACATCGATAATGACAGAATTTTTCTCCGAGATCCACGATGACTCAACAGAAATAAAAATTCTCAAACTAATTATGAACTGTAGAAAATTTTAGTGCACCCAGAGCACACTCCTAGGAAAATCTACATGAAAAATGTAAGCAACCCAAGCGGAGGATAAGTGAACTCCCGTGTTCAGCAGGTATGTATCGCCTAGGAGAGGCTTGAGAGTCCCATACTCTACAAGAAGAGGTGTGTAACCAATTATAGTGTCCCTCATATTCAATTCATAAATCCACTATGCTTTTTGACCCCTACCTATCTAGGACACTCACATAATAACCTCTGTAAGTACCCCCTGCGAAACCTAGGTAAGGAAACTAAGTTCACCCCAATATAACCAATTCTCAGGAGGAGAGTCACAGGAGGGATGTATCGTATGGACAGGGTAGGAAAGTTCGAAGCTTGAAAGCACCAACCGATACCTCAAAAACCCTATATATGAATAACATCCTAAAAATATCTCTGGCGCTCACAGAAAGGGGCCATGGACTATTGTAACCAAAATTGTGTATAGTGCCTCATTCTTAACTCTCGTGTAAGAGGATCCTTCTGAGAACACTAATTATACCAAGTATTTCACTCCCTCACCTCGACAGGTGCCTACTTGTTTCCTTTAGTAGTCTTGGAGAATTTACTCACAATGAACTATTCCAAGACTCTAAAACCTAAACTTGTTGATGTACCCTATCAAATAAAAATGTGTAATTCATTTTAAATTAAGCGTTGATTTTAGTGGTTGTGATTACTAAAAGGAAATTATCGTGCAACTAATGATGTTATGACTTAGCAGTGAAAGTAAATGTCAACAAATAACAAACCATGCCAAGTGCAATTCTATCTAAATGGGAAAACGGGGTATGCCACTACATGAGATGCATATTTTTTCTTCAAATTACAATGCAATGATTCTTATAATAAATACTAACTATAACTTCAGTCATCAAACCTAATGCAAGTACCATGCAAATGCAAAATGCAACAAAATCATAAACATGCCAAATATAAAATATTTTTGTATTTTTTAAATAAATGATATGTAAAAGCAACAAAAGACTCTACAACTCTCATAACTTGCAGCAAATATTAGACAAAAACCAAACAAGGAGCCAAGATAAAACAAATATAATGCACTAATACCAAAAAAAAAGGAAATAAGATTACAAGAACAACATCTAATATAAAACAAATAAAAAAGGGTCTCTGGTCATAAATAGAGGTAGTATACAGACACCAACAATACCCAGGAAGACTCAACAACATTCAAAATTCACCCAGCAACTCTCAATCATCCAAATCAAACTCAAAATAGACGCGTACACGACTCTTCACATATAACCTGCGTGTATACATGGCTATTCAGGAATAACCCATGTGTATACATAGATGTGAAGTAAAAAATCACATACATGAAGAAAGACGAGAGGAAATGATAGGACAAGATCAAAATTACTTCAACAGAACACTAATGGAAAAACATTCTTCTGGACCCGACACAGAAACTCATAAAAAAGATAGCAGTTCAAGTACATTGTGCACCCAATCCCCAAACAAAAACAAGGAACCTCCCCAGCAGAGTAGAAAATTTTGTTATAGAGAGAAAATTCCTATGGCTTGGGGTATACCAAAACAAACTGAATGACACTAGAAATCAATCCGGTCCCATATGCAAGAGAAATAAATACATCTAACGCTAAGGGATATGAAGCATACCTTATTCCAGATGGTTAATGTAGATGCTCGTTGAGCTTTACCAACACACTTGCATTCACAATTCACTCTCAAAAACAACAAACAATACAAGCATGCTATATATCAAAGTGTTAGGGCTACTTTATCATATATAAACCATCATGTAGAATAAAAGTAACTACATCCATGGATACAATATTCATATTTATGCACATGTATTGGACAGGAAATGGATATCTCTATTAATAAAACCAAAGATAGAATAGTGACAAACACTGTCGGCACTTCTTTGAACTGGAGAAGCCGAGTCCTTCACCTAGGCCTCCACCACTTCAATACTACATCACAATGGCAAGATTACAAATAAAAGGAAATCTTGGGAAGAGTAGCACTATGTGCTCCAAAGGGACAAAGGGGTGCATACTTAAGCATAAACAAGTAAGGCAACAATGAACTATAGTTTTCTTTCTCTCCAAATTATCCTCCTTCAATGCATCCAAGAGACTCAATATATATCCCTCCAAATGGGAAATGGAGAGGCAAGTCTGATTGTTCTAAAGGCATATGGAAGGCCAAGCATCAATTTGATCAGGAATCTATGAAGAAAATTCCAAGAACTTTTGTCTTGATGGAAATTTCTCCATGTACACAGGTATTGGCTAAAACATTGTGTGTACACGTGGATATTGCTTTAAAATTCATTGCGTATACACATAAACAGGTATTTTTTGGGGACTTTTTTGGGACATCAAAGCATAATTTGAGCAAAGGGGGTCCAAGGAGTCTACATAGGGACATGGAAGTCCATAATGATGTGATCTACCAAGTGTGGTAAAATCACCTATAACAAACCTCTTCAAATTTGACTGAAACCACAAGTAATTATACTTTGACAAAGGCCCATCAAATGGGTTTTAGGTTGTCTTGACAGCTTTAGTAAACTCCTCTTGTTCCAACGAGGATGAGTTGAATTTTAGAGTACTTGTCAATTTTATTCGTTCCTTTCCCATTTTCAAGAAAGTCAGTGGGTGATGAAATTTTCCTTCAACCCCTACCCACTTTCTTATCCTATACTGGACACAAACGAAATCTTTGTTTTTTCCAACCTATTTACACAATACTTGCATCACCCACTCTCAATTTTTTCCAAGTGAGAATGATCTTTTCCAACTACAGATCTGATAAACCCACATCATTCCATCTCTACTTAAATAAATCCAACATTTGATCTTGGTTAGATGAATGGCCCCAAATCCTATGAGAATAAGGATGCACGAAGAGCTAATGCAAATGAAAAGGATTTAGTGCATAAGAAATATCGTATATTCCATCCCAAGGTGAGTCCCACTAATTCACTAACTAAATCAATATGAATGAATTCCTAGTCCCTAAATACCTTCCATAAATGTTTGAAGATTTTGCACCCTTATCTCATGTATTTTTGAATAAAAACAAATCCAATCTTGTATTTTTCCATAAGCCTCTTCTGGGATAGATTTTTCATTGCATTTCCCATCTCTCAAATTTACAAAGAAAAAGTAATTGTGATTCACCCCTAAATGGGGTTGTTCTATCTTTAAGGACCTTGGTAATTGAATTTTTCTTCCAATAAGAAATCTCTTTTTTATTTTCCTTGAGCAATGGAAAGAAAAAGTTTTCAACCCTTTCCAATACCTAGGCCATCATTCCAAATACCCATACTCTATCCAACTTTTGCTCTAGGATCTACTAACCCTAGAACCTTATATCGAGACCTTAAATGGTATCTCATTTGATCCCCCATACTAATCTTACCCTTTTTTGCAATTTTTCGAGCACTAGGAGTGCATAGTGGATTTAGATTCATGTAAGCATGATTTAAGGGACCAATCAGTAATATAAAAACCTTGCTAATAGGATTTGAAGTAAATCATGGTAGATTGATGGAAGGAATCATAGGAACCTGAAAACCATAAAAAGCAGTTTAACGAGAAGAAGACTATCCTTTTCCAATGTGACAATGAGAGAAAACCATTTTCTTAAATATAAGAGAAGGTAATTTTCAAATTTACCTAAAGCTTCTAAGGGCTGTAGCTAAAAAGTAGATCCTTCAACATTTTCATGAGGCTAAATATTTTCCCCTAGCTTTTACTCACAAAATGGAGAAGGAGAGGTGTGATGATTGGTTTTTGAAGTAGCACCATCACTACAACAAAAACTGGATTTAGCATCTCTTTTTGCATCCTTTTTTGCATCTAGACCATCTTTCAGTGTATTTTTCTTCATTTTTTTGACAAAATGGCGCAATTTCACGGGTTGGTGCTATTTTAGGCGTTTTTTGCGTCCTTTTTCTAAATATGGCGCAAATTGTGGCATAAATTGCACCGGGTTTTGCACCTAGTTATGTGCCAAGTTTTGCATCAGGTTTTGCGACAGGTTTTGAGCCTAGTTTTGCACCTAATTTTGCGCCTAGTTTGTACATCTACTCTTTTTGCACCCCCTTTAACGCCCATGTTTGCCTCAACTTTTATGCCCTTGTTTTCATCCACTTTTGCATCCTTTTTTACATCTACTTTTGCATCCACTTCTACTTCTTTTTTTGCATCCCTTCGTGCGCCAAGTTTTGCATCAAATTTTACATCCTGTTTTGAGTCTATTTTTGCATCTCGTTTTGTTTCAGCTATTTTTGCATCCACTTTT
>LPNX010116238.1:615228-626570 GCA_001517045.1 Pseudotsuga menziesii
AAATCTAGCATTGTTTTGGCGGGTGTGCAAAGATAGCCATATATCGTCGATATAGAGACAAAAGTTCCTCTAAAATTAAAAACATCAATATTGCCACGATTTTTCCGCCATTATAAAAAAAATAAAGTATTAATCCACGAATGTTCAAAATGAGGAAATATTTCATGGAAAAATCTGACCAAATGAATTAGTGGATCCATCTTGGAAGGCACTCTACCCTGTACCATCGGTCACCTGGCACAGGATTTGTTTTTTATGCCTCTCTCAACACATAACAAGAATTTAAAGGTCGGTGGCGCTCGGATCAGCTACCTGGTCACCCTATTCAATGGCCTTGTACGGACTTGGCTCAAGCAGTAGATTATAATATGCATCCTCTATGACCACTCCATTGAATTTCGGAATTCCATATCTCAAGCCAAATAGAGAGAAAGAAACAACAAGCAAGTAATTCACTCACTGATAATGTCGCTTAGACTCCATGCAATGCCTCACATGGGTAGCAGCTCGAGGGGAGAACAAGGCCAAAAAACATTCTGTCGTTCCATTTCTATTGGGTATAGAGACGATATCCACATAAGTGTGCATAGAGTGGTGGATGACTGGGAAGTCGAGTTCGTAGCTCATCACTGCACAACACAACCCTTGCGTCATAGGCTTTTCCACTACTAGCAGATGAATATTTTTCTTTCCCAGTTTCTATAGGAAAGCAACTGTGCTCCCTCACCCCCAACTTCCAGCGATTCTGATAGCTCCTAAACACAGCAAACATCCTTGGCTTCATTGATTCTGAACCAGCAGGACCCTGCCAAAGAAATTAACTAGATCGAGGACACCAAGTACACATGATGTATGTCAGAGGCTCCACTCGATGTGGTGACAAGGGGGCAGACTGAAGAAGGGCACATGCAGATTGACAACTCACCATAACAGATGTCGACACCTCCTCCTGCAACGGAGACGCATAAGGATATTGAAACTGCTTTCTCCTGTGAACATGACGGCTACATCAAGCCGTGTCCCATTGTCAAAGAACCGTGGCGAAAGCTGTAAAGTCCCAAGAATTTCTAAAATCTTATGTGTTTTTTTTTCTCTTTTCTATTTAGCTTTGTTAGTATGCCGAATAAATATGATAGTTTTGAATGGGAAGACTTGGTTTCCCTCACAAAGGGAAATGTACGGACTGATGCAACAATTTTATGTATGTGCCCTGATATTAAAGATACACATGTCTCAAACACTATGGATGTAATATTTTTTGTACTTTAATATAATTTTATGCCACTTACAAAAAAAAATGTTTGTACTAAAACTTAGATTCTCCTTTTCAAGCTCTTTCCTAGGTTCCTTTTCTAGCTTGCCTCTATATTATGATTTCCACTCTAATCCAATATCTAAGCGAGAGCCTCCAAAATCACAAGAAGGTGCAAACTTTCTCTCTAGAGATACGGTGAGGATAGACATGTTGCATGAGATATTAGTGACTTTTATTTCTAGTTTTTCAAATCCTTGCTCATAATCACCTACAAGTTTTTCGCTATACGTGTCCACTGTGTTTAGGGTTTGAGGAATTTTTCCACCACTAAATCTTGCAATTTCCCACAAAAACCCAAAGAAAACTTTCCTCATAAATTTCCATGTATATTCCATTGGAACAATTTGTCACAATGGATTTTACAACTCAATTATTTGTATTAGCATATTTCTATTGAATGCTAAATAAATTGGGACTGAAGATTTGAAGATTTGAATGTTTAGCACATTTACTTATCAATTGTAACACAGTTTAGAAGATTTGAAAAGAATTAGCAAAATTCATCAACATTGGTTAGTGGATAGGAGATTCTCTTGAACAATGTATGAATTGATGGAGACACATGAATCAATCATATGTCATTCTCCCAGTTTTGGTAAGTTGGGAGATATGGAGAAGTGTTTCGCTGTGAATTATTTTGATATGGAGGAGTGTTTCGCTGTGAATAATGCTTTGGATGAGGGAACAAGGAAAAGAGCCTCATGGATGCAAGTGCTTATTGCTTATTCTCCTCTAAATTATCCACTATCAAATGTGCAATTCTCCTTTGTCCAAGGTTAAAAATAAGAAACCTTAGATAACGGAATAACTGGAAGAGATGCAGACTAACTGTAAGAGATGGAGCTAGCCTAATAAATGACTATGTTTAGAAGAGGTGGCCCATTACTGGGATCTAGAGGAGGTAGATTGTCTGTTAATATGGTGTAAAATCTCCTGGGGTCTATGTTGACAAGTTCATAAGGTTCTCACTAGAAAGGTTTAGACTACTCCTCGAGGTTTATGTTGGTGACTCCATAAGGTTATCACTAGCAAGGTTTAGACTACTCCTCGAGGTCTAATGGACCTGGGAGATAAAATGTTATCGCTATCCACTTGTGCCCTTTACACTGGGAGCACCTCAACTAAAGATGCGATCATTTGAGTATTATTCAACTTAGGATAGGGGGATAACCAATCGATGTAAAATCTAACTACGAGGGCCTCTCCCATATATAGATCCAAGTATCTTTGGTTTTGGTATTGAAAGAATGTCGAGAGGTAGTTATGTGACGTCGAAGAAATTATAGAATTGTTTATGTATCTCATATTATCAAGGACATATGCATACAAAGTGCTTCTCAATCTTGGTTTTTCGTCTATCACATAATTGACATAATCTACCATCATGTGGAATCTAATGACTAGCTTCCACTTGAAGCTAATGAAAACCCACCCCAAGCTAGCACAAGGGAAGCTTGAGCCCATGCATCTATTGTCAAAGTATGTGAGGGGGTTGAATGATGAGGAAATCCCATAGCTCCACAAAGTACCTTGCATAAAAGGGCATCTTAGGGTTCAAACCTCTTAGAGGAGTGATCCAAGTGACTTAGATATATTGCCTCTAAATATCCTCCCTCGTGATTTCATTTGTCTCATGCTTATTAGGAAGAAGGTGGCTGGGAGCATTTAAATAATATCTCAATAGGGGAAGGTGGTCCATTGATATTCCAATTGTTTGTAGGAAACAAGATACTTTTGAGAGCTAAAGTACACTCTTCCATTAGATGGAAGGGAAGAGGGGGATAATAGGCAAAGTATAGATTTTAGTCCCTTTTGGTTGTTGAGCCAACAAACTCCAAAGGCGAATGCAACAACTTTACCAGTTTGAAGATGGTCCTTTGCCTAAATGATAGGATGGGATACCTTCCTCTAGCATTTGACAATGCGACAAAGTAAGAGGCTCTGAACTCTCTCAACACATGCCTAATTTGACTTGAGAAGGCTAGGCCTCAACACCTCCAAACCATACAAAATTGGTTATGATGGAATCCAAGAGGTCTGACTTGGATTAGATGTCCTGAAAATGGTGTTGAAAACATTGTCTATCTGAACTAGCAAGAGAAACAAACACTATACTTCAATATCAATGAATCTATTTTTTTTAAAAGAAAAAAAAAACTGTACCTTATTATTAAAAAATGGAATCAAAGTTACATAGAAACTCTCAAATATCTAGATAGTAGTAGAGATATTATATCTTTACAATCCCGCTTCAGAAAAATATCACTTACAAAATTCTCATCCAAACAACGTACCCTCCAAGATACAATACCCCACCCATCAAAAGGACATGATATCGAGTTCCATCACCAGTACATAACAAAATAATATAACATAAGAAATAAAATTGGATATATATTTGGACAGGAGATCAAATAATGCAAGAACATAACCTTGGAGATGATATAATGTATCATTGCAATGGAGTGTGGATTAGGATCCACAAGGAGGGCCCAATAAAATACAAGAGAAATAATGAGTTGTAAAATTTAGCTGTGGAGAAATATCAATTTCTTAAAAAAAAAAAAAAATTTTAATAGTATTTTTTCATAAAATTCAAAAATCATTAAATCTATACTCAATAAACCTTCTAACATTCACATCATAATAAATATACCTTATTATTTAGAACTCTTGTCCACCTTTTTTTTTCAGTCGAAAAAAATACATTCCCTGGTATTCATTGAATCAAAGGAACTTTTTACATCTTCAAGTGAATCGACAAATTAACTGTTCATGTACAGCAGAATGTTCATGTGCAGCAGATATAATATACAAAACCTGTCAGTGTATATCAACAAATATACAGTCCAATCAACCCATAAATAACAAGTAATAACAAAGAGTCTCAATACCTTTCCACTGTGACTTGTACTCTAAAGCACTTTGGGTTCACTACCTAAGAGAACCCTCTCATAAGAAGACAATCAAGTACAGTCATCAATGTTCCTAAAGAACATAACAGGAACCCACAAATCTGATCGAAGGAGGGAGTGATACTCAAGTAATCAGTAATACTGATGTTCAACATAAACCTGAATGTGTCTCACAAAACTGGAGAGATAATCTGAAGCAAAAAAGTGCATACTAAAAGAGCTGTACTGAACTTTCTCCAATGATCTCATTCCCAAAAAATTCTGTAAATATGAGGTGTCCCAGAGCCTAAATGAGTGGAAAGACTTTCCACAGATAGACCCCCCATGATCACAAGATGTGGACCCAAAGGCCCGGGCACCCCCAAACCACCCCCAGGGAATATATCACCCCAAGTGTACCAACCAATAGATAACAGTCAGCAAAATCCCAAGCCCACACACATCAAGTAAATAAACCAGTAATGTGATGAACATCAGTACATGTATATGTTACAACCATCACAATCCAACAGTCAAGACAAAGAAAACCCACACTTCACCACAAGACCCACAACGATTGACAGGAATATAAAGACCCAGTAATCCAGGGTAAATAGATTATTAACATAGATTCCATCACATCATTAGAAGATTCCACATCAATACCACAATATACAAAAATACCAGGCACCAATTCAGGTCCTTCAGTAATAAACAGAAGTACAGATACGACAGCAAAGGATCAGGTTAAATATAGTATCAAAAAGTAAATCAATCGCAGTAGTTAAGATCCCCTACCATGATACACAAATAATAAACCCCTCCACATATCCCCAATAGTCCACAGCAATACTAAATCATGACAGCAGCAGAGTTAATAAAACAAATCAAAATCAAATTCCCACTTTTTAATGGTTGGTACTGACCCTCGCGAGAGGGTGGACTCCATAAACCAATGTAAAGTAAGCAGACAAAAACACCTCAGCCATCACAGTCACAAATGTAATCCACATTGAAAACCCTTCTATACAAGATAATAAATCCACACAGCATCAAGAATCCCCAAAAAACCACAGCGATATATTATATACCCATACCCCACCACTATTGCCAAAAAGGACAGATACACAGCAATAATACAATGGAGACTGGTAAAAATAAATAAAACAGAGGTGACAAACCCATAAAATCGGATAGAGCTACCTGGCGCCAGGTTCTTGATAGCGTGCCGCCAACAGGTCAGCAATAGTAACGTCCGATGCAGATCAGTTCATCAGGCCACGAGGAGTACAGTACCGATGGTGACCAATTCTCCACCCATACCACCATGTATGCTAGTAGTCCCCGCCTCAACAGCGCAGTAATCGAAAACCCCTCAACAAGATCACCGCTCCAGTATGTCTGCCGTATAACCGGCAAGATACAGTAATATTTAGAACCCCAAAGTCACTGTAAACCCCAACCACCGGTATCAAAATTGGGTGACCCACGATCAAGCCCAGCCCCCAAGATCCTTCACAAGATAGCGGATACCAAAATTCCTCTCTTGTCCACCTTATACTTAACACCTTGCACCTAAAATAATATTAAAATTCCACATCCCAAACTATTAACCCAAATACTTACCTACATTATTATTATTATTATTTTCACAACTTACCTACATTATTATCATTTTTACAATTTTGGACAGATCTATTAAACTTGTCCTCGTTCTCAGAAGTTCCTCATTCAGACTGGGTTCAAGAAATGGAGAGGCTTTGCAGACAAGTGGGAGGGCTTTACAGAGGTTTAAGGGCGGTTGCCTCGCATACGCAGATCAAATCCATAGACTGTTCCACACAGATTCAACGGCTGAGCAATTTGAATAAAAGCCTCACAGAAAATGTTGCACTCGCCAGAGGTTTGGGAGTTACCAGGAGCTTCTTGCATTTCAGCCCTCAATCACCCACATTTAATGTCACGAGGCACCGAGATCTTAACCCCCCGGGATTTGCAAATCACGGACAACAAATCAGGGGAATCCGCCTGAAAGTGCGGAATGGGAACCTGGAACAGGCGTTGCAGATAATGCAGAAGAAGATGATTGGCAGCGGGATGGAGAGACTGATAAGAAAGGTTCCTCATTACCACATCAAGGACTCTGAGAAGCGTATTATGGCCAGAAAGAGGCGCGAGAGGAAAGAACGCTCAGAAGATCTTGCGAGGAAACTTAAATCCATTCTTATTAGAAAAGTCAGGTTAGTGTTTATTCCCATATCCTCTTTCTTCTCAATAGTAAGCAGTTTCTGAGATTTGTATTTCCTTACCTTGTAAATATTTTTTTTTATCTACGAAAAAACGTATTCTTCATTCCAGATAGAATATAAAATACAATCCTCATGATGCTAAAAAGGCACAGATCCCAAAGCTGGGTTTGCAAAGCCGTCTGCCTGAAAAGTATACACAAACTATACTTTAAGAGCCTCAAACAGAGAACCTTTCAGCCCCAAAACACCACATAGAAATTGACTGTGAGCAAGAAATCGACTCACTTGAAACATAAGAGACTGTCTAAGAAATATAGTAGAATCAGTTCAGATAACTGGGATAGGTACAAAAATAGCCCACCCATAGATACTTAAAACTCATAAACAGTGATAATCCTAGATAAACCTAAGGACCCTCCCCGAAATTCATCTTCAGTGATATGATTTGGAAGCTTATGAAGCCCCTCTTTGGAAATAAAATTGGCTTACATATTAAGTTCCCTGTAAACATGAAAAAATATTATCTGTTGAAACCTTCTAGACTCTAGATAGTTCTTTCATATAGCCAAGGAGTGAAGACCTGTGCTGTGAATTTGGAGCTGTTCCTTCATCCATCTGATAGCTAGAGCTGAATGGCCCAAAACCTGAAGTATTTGATACCTTTATCCAATAAAGTTTTCATGAGATAAAAAGTGCCTTAAACTCACGAACATTAGTTGTCCTAGTTCCCAGATTTTCCTTCCCTTTAAAAGTAGCGAGACTCTGAAAGATAAAGCATATATCCCAAAGCAAAGACTAGACCAGGGCCTTGACAGGCCCCATAAAAAAGTGGCTTATCAATAAGATCACCCACAATCCTTTGAATTATGCACTGGCAGAATTCTGAAAAGTAGAGAGCAAAGTTATTACCTAAGATGTAATCTGAAATGTGAGAATCTGTTTTTGTTCAAAAATACAAGAGAGATCCTTTCGAGAATTTGGCATTAAAGAGGAACATAGAATGTAATTCACAAGGTAATGACCTGTCTTGCATCGAACATGAATTTTTATCTGTGTGCATTTTCTATTTGGACAGTCTTTTCTATCAGATTTGTGGTTATAATCTGTTTTCTGTTAAGCTAATTTCATTGTGCCAAGCCTGCTGAGACAACCTTTGTATCCTTTGTTTTATGCAATCATGGAAAAGACCATCTTTGGATAAAGGGAGGAAAGTCAGTGGAGAATGCTATTGCTATTTTAGCTAATGAAGGACTTCACTTGGATGGTGAACAGCCAATAGATCTAGAAGAGTCTACTTTCTGGAAGAATGAAAGCAATGTGATATCTCTTGCACAACATTATGCAATAGCCCATCTTGGGTGCATCTTGTGAGTGGTCGTTCTTTGTAGGGAATTGCTGTGTTCTCTTCAACTAACCGAGGAAAGCTCAGATGAGAAAGTTCAGTCAACGACATCTTTGATTACAAAGATTTTGAAACTTCTTGTGAGCCTCACAAAAGCAACAACTTTTGTTGTATCAAGTAACCAGTTACTGGGAAATATTAGTGAAGTCGCTAGTCTTTTGCCTGGCTTGTTCAAGCTGAGGTTTGAAACTGTCAATCGTGATCCCGTGGATGTGGAGAACAATCTAGATCATCAATCGTCACTTATATTGGAAACTTTCTTTCAGTTTGTTCATGACGTGGTTTTGGATGATACCATTTTTGATAACATACGCACATTTGTTCTTACTTCTCTATTGGACATCTTGGATGGAAGAATGTGGAGGTATGAGCGACAGAATACAGTTCAGAAGCTTTCTTGGCACTTAGAACACTCAACTTTATAACACTCAGAACCAACTTATGTATGTAAAAATTTAATTTAGTTTTAGGAGAAAAACTTATTAAAATTAAAGAGTCAATTAGTATTAAAAAATTCATCATTTTTTTTAAAACAGAAAAAGGACATATACCTATATAGTTAATCTATTTTCTTAACATAGAAAATAACAAAATGAGAAATAGTTTTAAATTTTAAAATTTAATTAAACAGGTCATCTGAAATAACTCTTTGATGCTCCGGGTTAATTTACACTTTTAGTTTTGCTACAAATAACAAGCTCAAAAACATCAGAACAACAGGCCTGAGTTTTGGAGATGCCAGGAATAGTTACCATGCAACTAGGCAATGTAGCCATGGTTGTGATCTATAATACAGAGTGACTTGGAGCTATTGTTTATAAAACACAACTGTGACCAACAAGAATACTGTTGATGAATCTGATGGGCCTCTTTGCTTTTCCTTCTATACTAGTCATTTTTTCATTCACCCAAAAAATTCAGAGTAAATCCATGTTTATGTTCTCTTTGAAATTTCTCTCTTGCTGGAAGCCATCTCTGCATTCAATCAATGCCTTCTATAATTTTGTCATTTCAAAGGAAAAAATAGAGTTAAAAGTGCCAGTTTTTAAACAGACATTATTGGGCCCTAGGTTTTTTTCTAGCATGTCTTTCAAAAACCCATTACTGCAATCACACGTGTATGATGACTCAGTAAAACCTCCTTGGTCACGAGAAGGCTCCTCTCTACGATCCATAATGTTTTCAATTGTCTTTTGTGTTACAATTATCCAAGAATACATTTTTTCAAATCTTACCCAACCATTGGCAGCAAAGCTTTTATTATGAGGTGAGGTGTATTTTTGGAATGCCGTTGTCAAGCACTTCATTGTAATAATAATTTATCTCAAAAGAAGGAAGGGAGTTGATTTCCTTAAGAAGATTCACTATCCAAATATAGGTTCTTCACAATGAGCCATTACATGTCAATGCGGTAGCATACTTCTCAAACATTCACAATAATCCTCTGTCCTCAATAGATAGATCCATCATCTTCCCTTTGATAGACATACAGCTACCATGAACCATCTTTTTAAATTTCAGTCAGAATTTGGATCCTATTTAGTATTTATTATAACCAATATAAGATTTCTGCATGATATTTTGTTTTTAAGTTTGTTTATGGTATTCCAACACACATTATGCATATAATCCATTCATTGCTATATTCATAACAACATAAGAAGCCATAGAGCAATTCACAGGGGTCTTGTCAATTGGGCAGTGACGTAGTACTTGAAGGAATACTATTAAACCTTCCAGGTGACCTAATGCATATTGTGCTCATTGTTCAGCAATATAGGTTCAAAGTCTTTGTATAAGATATATTTGAAGTATTTTGCAATTACACCATGGCTGTCGTCAACCACCATCATCAGTGACCTTTGGATCTACTTCCAATCTTGGTTAAATTGTATTTCTCAAGGAAAATACAACAAACGCCCTGAAAATAACTACAGGTTTTTCTTCGAGGGTGAAAACAACTATTGTGTTGAAAGGTCAGTTAGTCCATGGAATTATTTGTTCCTTGAATTCGATTTGCAAGAATTTCAAGAGCAAAATTCTATGCAGCTGTAGCAATTGCAACAATCCCTGTATCCCTGTGATTATTGGTGGCTATAAAGTTTAAACTCATGAACACTTGCCATCAACCATGTTATCCACATTTTGTGGTATAGCAGTGAACTCACTCAAAGCCTTATTGAACTGAGCAAGACCCGAGGATGGCTGTCAGTAAGTTCAATACAGGGATTGGGTCAAGGGTGCATAAGCTTTAAACAAGGAGTTGTGCCAGAAGGTGCAAAGGCATGTCCATAGGATGGGTATTAGAAGACTTCTTCATCAAGTTGTAATAGTTTGTCCAAATTGCTGTGTATGTTTAACAGATTCATATTTTTACCATGCAATGTGGCCAAACTGTTAGTTGTATAAATGCATTGATGTTTAAAATGTGTATTGTTCTTCACAAAACATAAAGGAATCTATCTTCACATGAGGAGGTTCCACCTCGAATGCAGGTTTTGCATTTCATATGTTTAACAGAAGATTTTGGAAAGTGACTTGAGAAGCATTGCTACCTTGTTGAAAAATAGCCTCCAACATGACAATACTGTCAAATATTCATGGGTGAAAAGTTGGTCAACCTAGTTGTGTGATCATATCTGCTAGGACATTTGTAGATTTGTTCTAGAAAGATCTTGTTCCACAGAGATCCAAGTCAAAGTGCATAAGTTACTCTACAAGTTTATTTTAATGGAAGTGTTGAAGGCAACGATGGGTCTGCAACAGTGGTATATAAGTAATTTGCAATGTTTTTTTCACAAAGTTAGTAGTCGTTGTCAAGCTGCAATGGTGCATAACAAGGTTAGAATATATAGCAGAATACAGGAAGCAATGATGAATATTAGTGGATGATACTTTGAAGCCTGTTAGAGGTATGATATGTTCAATAGGAAAAGCATGGATCACAGTTGGCTTAAGGTGGACATCCTTGTTGCATCACGTGCTGACTTCTACTTTAATGCTGTCATAAAAAATTGTAAGTCAAATAATATTTCACTATTTGAAAGTAACATTATTAACGTAGTTGGAATTTAATCAGGGTTTTGAATCTTTGATCAAGGGTGTTGGGCTTTTAAGATCTTGTTTCTGTTGCTTATATGAGTTTTCATCGGTTGGAATATCTTGGAAGGAAAATTATAATTACTTATATTTTTGAATCTATTTCTAATGGGTATAAATATATTTGATTGATTTTTAGTATATATTTTCTTATTTTTTCATTGGGATCTTTCGTCCCATGCTATTTGTTTTCAAAATGTTCTTTTTGAGAAAACATCTTCCTTTTTGTCTTCTTGGCAATGACTTAGACTTTTAACTCTAAGGTTTTGCATGCATAATTATTATATTTTCTCTATTAGGTCTCCAAAAATATTGGATGGTAGAGTATTTATCATTAAAGTTTTCCCACAGGTCTTCCTGAAGATATATATTATAAACTTCTT
>LPNX010116238.1:631250-667345 GCA_001517045.1 Pseudotsuga menziesii
TACAAAAAAAGACATCAATCGGGATGCAACACTAGGTGCAAACCTAGATGCAAAATATGACGTAAAACGAGATGAAACATTTGGCACAAACATGGATACAAAAAAAGACGTAAAGCAAGATACAAAATTAGATGCAAATAGGGATGCAACACTATAAGTAAATTTTGATGCAAAACTAGACGCAATATTGGGCCTAAAATTGGATGCAAACCTAGATGCAGAATTGGACACATAATTTTATGTGAAACATGGTGCAAAATTGGGTGCAAGACTCGATGAAAAACTAGGAGCAAAATAAGACGCAACATTGGATGCAAAAATGAGCGTGAAACTGGGTGCAAACAAGGATGTAACAAACGACGCAAAAAAAGATGCAATAGAAGTTGAAAAATTGGGTGCAAATAAAGGCGTAACATTAGATGCAAAAAATTGGGTGCAAAAATGGACACAAAAATGGATGTTAAAAAGGATGAAAAAAAGATGCAATAGACGACGTTTTACGAAAATGTACAATAGCACCTGGTTTAGCGCCGGATTATTCACCACAATTATGAAAAATTACACTAAAATCCGGTGCTAAATTCGACGCTAAATCTAGTTTTTGTTGTAGTGCATCCTTCAAGAGAGATTGATTAGGCACACCCATCAAGTTTAACCCATTTCCCCACCCTCGGTGCCTTCCTATTTTGTATTTTCTAGCTTTTGCTTCATTGGAAAAGACCTATTTCCATTATCTAAAGGATATGTATTCATAATTTCAACCTAGATGAATTTAGAGAGCTTCAACTCACATTCATGTGCTAAGTAACCATGTTTTGGAAATTACACATAGAGAAAGGGAACCCCAATATAGTCCAAATTCTTCCAGTGGGAGTAAGTTCCCTTTTACAAAATAATTTTCTTTTTTGGGTCCTCCAAAAAGTCTAGGTATACCATAATTCTAGCCATTGATACTTGAGTTTGAAACTAGGTGAATTTGATTCTCCTGAATTTAGTCTTACACCACATTTGATATTGATTTAAACACATTCGAAGACTATAGTTCAAAAGGAAGCATGAGGAGTTTAATCCAAACCGAAACCAAATAACAATTCTCATGTTGGGCATCAAAAAAGGGGTCCCATTGCTTGAGAGGTGGTAAAGAGCTTCCCCACATCCAATTCCCATGAAGAACCTTATCTAAATCCGCTTTTTCTCTTAAACAATCAATCTAGCCACCCATGGGATAGAATGTAGAACATTGGCATATACCCTACAATTGTCATCCACATACTCGCAACCTAATATTTCAAACTTTGAAAACTCATGAATTTATTTTGGTTTCATGAACCAAATATTTTTTAATTCAGGGTTTCATATATGTGCACACGCCGTGTCTACGACGATTTTTTTTTGAAATGTAAATAAAAGGTGCAATTAACAGAAAGGATAATGTTTAATACTCATGAAACATGAAATTTTTTTCTTTAAGCAAAACCAAGTACTTTTCTAAGAATGCGAAAGGAATATATTTCAAATTTCAAATTTCAAACACAACAATTCAAATGAAAACTAACAAGAAACTATTGCAATCTAGAAATGGAATAAACTAAATACTAATAGCCAATACTAAGAATGCAAATGATGTAATTTCTTATCTTAATTATCTCTAAGAATTAAAAAGACGAAAGTAAATCATTATACTTGTGCATAGAAAATAGATGCAACTCTTAATGAATTAAAGAGGGATTCTATGCAAATGCAAGAATTAACTCAAAACAATTGTGAAATTATAAGAATGAAAAAATAAAGAGATTGAAAAATGTCCTAGATTGGGTTCCTAATGTCAACAAATACTAGAGTTTTCCTACCCTTTCACCAATACAAGTAGTAATCGAGAGAAAACAAAAGTGAAATTTAATATACAAACTAGAGTAGAAACCAAAATTGAATTGCAAAAGATAAACTAGGAGATCAACCCATTTTGCAAAAAAATGGGTTTTTAAGCGAATTTGCATATTTCCTTGGAAATTTTGTGATGTTGTGTCACACTTTTGTTGTGAAAAAGTGTGAAGAGAACCCTAAATAAGAGATTCTAAAGCATGTTTATTGGTGAGACCAAAAATGGGTTTTTCTACCTAAGTCATTTGCGTGTGGGGATATAACATGAAATAGAAAACAACCAACAAGAAGGAAATGTAAAATTCACCTAGACATAAGTTTGAAATGACACATACACAACGAAGGATGAATGATAAGATTCATCTCTAGTATATGACCGTAAAAACCATTATTGGTGTTCTATCACCTAGATGTACCAAAATTATGCACTCAAAGGTTATGCAATATTGAGTAGCAGATCAAAAGGATTTGATGCAACAATAAAAAGAAACTAAAGACACTGTTCAATATCCATACAATGTAACATAAAAGAAACTAGATAAAGAAAGAAACAAAGAATCATATAAAGAATGTCATTTTATATTAACAAAAGAATATAGATGATGAAACACACCTTGGTGTTGGATGTACTTGATGCGAATCTCTACAACCAACCGAAGGGAGGGTTCTTTCTCTTTTTTGATGCTCCACCCCCATATAGATGATGTGTTATGGACAACATAGAAGCAATAAAAGGGATGGAAATGCGACCCCCCCCCCCCCTCTAGGCAGTCAAGGAGTATAACCTTGATTTGATGAATGAATGTGATCCAATGGAATGACATTAAGGGATTTATGTAAAGGAAAGTATGTGCCTGTTTCTTAGATATAGATCCAATGTGAAAAATTCTTTATATTAACGACTTTGTGTAACGTTTGTGTCCACCTCACGCATCATTTGAGGCGATGAGAGACTCATGAATCGGTCCAGCTTGACATTTCCTTTACCCTGATACCGTTTATTATGCCTTCATTCCCTTCATTCATAAAATAAGACATTTGAAGAACACTGTGCAAGAAAGGGTTTCCGATGGTAAAAATTCCATAACCCCTTAATTAGTATCGATGGTAAAATTCCGCTTCGAGTGGCTAAATTATCATTGCTCCAATTTTTCTTACCTTTCCACTTTTTTTTGTGTATGTATAGTGAAGAGTCGGAAATCAGCACTAGCAACAAAAAAATACTACACAGTCCTAACTTTTGCAATTGAGAATCGACAACACCACAAAACACAACATCCATACCAACTTCTCATTTAGGCAATTGGCACTCCAGAAGTTGGGAATCAACAACAAAAGAAAACCCTAATCATTCATGCTCCTGACTTTGATTCCGCAATCATTTGAGTAAACTTACTTTATCATGCAGTGTGTACAAATGAGCGAGGGCGCCTCTCAATTTATATTCCTTAGTTGTGTGACCTTTTGGTCCAAGGGAGCTAGCTTTCGGACCATAGTGGGCCAAACTCTCCTAGAGAGAGTCTAAAATACATTTTGTACATATTTTTTGGGGGACTATTTCCTAGACTTACAACCAAGTTTTTACCGCGAATCTTACATGATCAATTACATTAATGACATCTCCAATAGAGGAAAAACATTCCCAAAGTACAACAAATTATAATAATACTAATACAAATAATACAATGAAGAATTTTTTCCCAAGTTACATTACAACAAAAAAAGTGATTCTCAAATCATTATTTGCAAGGCCTTGAGAAACAATGTGTCCACAGCAAATAATGGCGGTGATTTGTTAGAGTAGGGTACTGCATCAATGAGTCACCTACAACAATGGAGAAAGTGATGAATATACAAGAACTAGATTAACTAAAATGTCTGTGGACAAGCAATGGTACGGCATTCATATGGCATGCATACCTTGCTAACCATACGGCATGCATACCCTGCTAACTCATGCTTAAAGTTGGGAGATAGACCTTGCTAGGTTTAACCTTGACTCGGGAATGAGTCAATGGTGGTTCGCGTCTAGCACATAGTTTGGGCACATGATTTTTTGTATCTCATGGTATTGCATGTAAGGAAGTCTTTATAAGGCTTAAGGAATCTTCATTATAAACAGGCCTAAAGATGAGTGGTGACTAGCTCACTTGGCCCGGTTATCAGTTTTTTTGTGCACATTAATGAAAATCTTCATTAGTACTATTTTTTCACTGCATAGAGTTTTTACCTTAAAATTAAATAGTTGTGTCTATATGAATATTGCTTGTAATTGCTAATACAAGTGATCTTAGTTGTCATTCTAGACATTTTAAAGGAAACATTTACCAGCTAGTGGACGCTCTTTACCACGGGCTTCCTCATTCTGCAAAATTTTCCGGCAGACTACCTGAAATGATCGCAACGCTCAACTTTTGACCGGGAAGCGGGTTTTTCCAACCATAGGCACTGCATTTGTCAGAGCTTTCGATGGCGCTAACTGGGGGTTATTTTTCACAATCTTAGGCACAGAGAGAGATTTCTTTCTTGATCATATTGGCAAGCTGATGAATGTTACCTGTTTTAGGTCGCACCTTGTAGTTTTGCAAGGTTGTGTCTTACTTCTGTATAATGTTGAAAAGATACTATGATTCTTTCCATGCTTGTCTAGAGGAAAGCATGTTCCAGGCTGCAGCTAGGACCATCGTTGTTTCCAGAACCATTATCTTGCTTCAAAAAATTAGTCTCTAGGTTTGCTCGAGATTTGACACTTTCTTTAGCAAGCGAATGGAAATTTAGTTTGAAAAGTTGTCGACTGCTGTCTTTTACTTCATTAGAATGGCAATTAGGGGCAGGAGGTAATAGGCGCTGCTTGTTGATCATTAAGGAAACATTTTTGCCATAACCAGAGTAATAATCTCCAGAAGTTGAAACAGGGAGTATGAGACATCTCTGGGGTAGAGATATATAACTTTCGGGTGCAACAAGAGATGCATAACGGCCACAACCAGGAGGGAAATCACGTACTGCACATAGTTTAACGGGCTTCTAAAGCTTAGGGACATGTACACTTCCCACTTGACCCTTGTGGTCCTCTTCAATTATGGTTTTACCCAAAACTCTTTTTAGAGCTTCATTACGGTCAGGGTTGATACTTCTTGTATATGTGAGATGGATGATTCTGCGTTTGTCCAAACTTAAAGAAAGCTCCATCTCACATATTCAAGAACTCTGGTGAGAGTATCAACCCTCACCGTAATGAAGCTCTAAGGATAGTTTTAGGTAAGAACATAATTGAAGACAAGGGTCAAGCCGGAAGTGTAAATGCCTCTAAGCTTCGGAAGCCAGTTAAACCATCTGCAATACGTGATTTTCCCGGCTGGTTGTGGCCGTTATGCATCTCTTGTTACACCTGAAAGTTATATATCTCTACCCCAGAGATGTCTCATACTCCCTGTTTCAACTTCTGGAGATTATTCCTCTGGTTATGGCAAAAATGTTTCCTTAATGATCAACAAGCAGCGCCTATTAGCTTCTGCCCCTAATTGCCATTCTAATGCAGTAAAAGACAGCAGTCGACAACTTTTCAAACTAAATTTCCATTCGCTTGCTAAAGAAAGTGTCAAATCTCGAGCAAACCTAGAGACTAATTTCTTGAAGCAAAAATGTTTCCCCGTGATCAACAAGCAGCGCCTATTAGCTTCTGCCTCTAATTGCCATTCTGATGGAGTGAAAGAAAGCACTCCACAACTTTTCAAACAAAATTTCCATTCAAGTGCTAAAGAAAGTGTCAAATCTCGAGCAAACCTAGAGACTAGTTTAATTTGTGAAGCAAGAAAATGGTTCTGGAAAAGAAGATGGTGCTAGCTGCAACAGAGAGAATAGAAACATGCTTTCATCTAGAAAAGCATGGAAAGAATCATGGTATCTTTCTCAACATTCTAAAGAAGCAAGACACAAAACCTTGTAAAACTCCAAGGTGCCACCTAAAACAGGTAACATTCATCAGCTTGCCAATATGATCAAGAAAGAAGCCAGCACAGGCCATTTTACAGTCAACGTTGATAATTCAAATGGAAAAGCTTCATATAATGCTCTGGCAACCACTAACAAGTTATGTTTAAAGATTATGGTAATTACTGATCAATTCTCTCAGCCTAAGTTTGTGAAAAATAACCCCCAGTTAGCGCCATCTAAAGTTCTAACAAATGCAGTGCCTATCGCTGGAAAACCCGCTACCCGGTCAAAAGTTTGAGAAACCTTGCGACGATTTCAAGTAGTTTGGCCGAAAATTTTGCAGAATGACGAAGCCCGTGCTAAAGAGCCTGCACTAGCTGGTAAACAACATGGGAGCCTCGCAACTTCGGAAAGAAAACAACATGTAAAGGTAAGCAAATTGTGGGAGCTGTTCCTGCAGTTGAAGTTGGAGACCAGGTACAGGCTGGGAAATGTGCAAGTGGCTACCAGCATCGTGGCATCAGGTGGTTATGAAGATGATATGGATAGTGGGGATGTGTTGATATACACTGGCCAGGGTGGAAATAACTATAGTGGGAACAAAAAGCAGACCGAAGATCAGAAACTTGAACGTCGAAACTTGGCTCTTTAGAACAGGATAGACTAGAAGATACCTGTGAGAGTTATCCGTGGATTCAGGCAACAGAATACTGGAAATCATGGAAAGAAAAAAAGTACAGTCAATGCAAAATACACATATGATGGGCTTTACGATGTGGAGAAACATCTCCTCTCGAGGCAAGGAGAGTAAAAGCATTTGTTCGTCACAGTTTGTTTACACTAGTATTTTAAAGGTGGCTTTACTAAGCTTTTACTTTTAGAGAGATAAATTTCTAGAGGTTTAAAGCCTTTTTAAAAGTATAAATAAATAAAAAAATTACACCTCCACATATTTGATTTTTTGCATCTTTGGTAAAGTCAGCTTTAATACATTTTAATCCTATTTCAGAGACCTAAAATCAGTCGCGGCAGACCGGCAATCGTTAAATTATTATACTATTGATAAAAGAAAGCCTTCCATCCGGGAAGGAATGATCAGGTCATGTTAAACATACCATTTTTAAAAATTATTAACTTAAGCATATATATATATATATACTCTGGATAAGTTTTCTCGTGCAATGAACATCTGTTTTGATTTGTTCGGATAACCATTAGAAAAGCAAAAACTTCATGTTGCAGCTTCACATAAACATCATTCTGTGACGGGTCGTTGTAACGGCAGTCTGCTCTATCCTTATCCTTCAACCATTTCGAAATATAGCATAGTAAAGCTAAAAATACCATTGGAAATTTCTGGTGAAGCATTATGAAAAGTATACAGATAACAAATCCGAAACATTCGTTTAATGGGCTTATGGAGCTGTTTTTCACTGAGACTATCAACCTACTGTTTGCATTTGGCAGCCATGCAACTACTAAGTTTTCATATAGAGTTTTATTTTATATATTAAAACAAATTCTCAATTTCAGTTATTACCATGTTATGTGGACACCTTAATATATTTAATAATTTTTATTATTATTACCATGTTATGTGGAGACCTTAATATAATTATTAATGTAATTTTTATTATCATACCTTAATATAATTATTAATGTAATTTTTATTATAATAACACATTTTGTGTGTAAATTAATGTGTAATTTAGGGTTCTTTATGTACTTCCTTAAATTCTATTCAAAATAGACTATTTTTTTTAAAGAGTTCTTTGATTAATTTAATAAATGTTTGGTTTATTTTGGTGTATATATACTCCAAAATTAATTTTATCAAGCTCATATATTTTTATTATGCTTTGATATTTATTTTATTTTTATCAAGTTGACATATTTAAGCTGATAGGATGATATTTTAGGAGTTGGACTTGATTGAGAAGACCATCAAGATTCACCACTCCTTAGATTCATTTCATCGTCATCACATAATGGTTAAGGTTAAATGTGTTGTTGTTAAAAGTTAGTTAATAACTCGAAATAGTTAACCCTTCATGCAATTACAGCTCGTGTACTTTGAAGGGTGCCTGGCTTAGATGTGACAACCATTTCTTGCAGTTATAGTTCATGGAATGAAGGGCATGTGGCTGAAGGTTGTGCTATACACTCGCTCCTACATCATGACACATGGGCCCCTAGGATAACTACCGTTGAACTGTTAGAAATATAAAAAATCTTGCTTGATATGGACTCTGAGGTCAAATAAACGAATTGATAGCCTAACTACGAAGCATCTAACAAACAAGTTCAAAAATTATCACGTAACTGTATTTGGGATGTTAGTTGACTGTAACTGTATTAGAGTGCAATGTTCCATTAGTTTAATTTAATGTCCCAAAAAATTGAATATAAAAAAATATTTTATAGGCTAGTGAAAACTACCTAGATGGAACATTTACTTACGAAACTCTATTGTACACTTTATGTATCTCTGTTTAGTCGTAAACTGTTGTTACGCTCTGTCATTTATATTTCAATCGTTACTTTTAATGTATTTTACTTATGATGTGGTACTTATGTTTACTACTTAGTATATGTTTACACTTTTTTCGCTTATGTGTCGTCATTAGATTTATGTGCTTTGTCCTTTCTGTATTGTTGCACCTGTTAATTATGGAGTCCCAACTTAACTTTCTTTATGGAAACAAAGTGTGCGGAGTGGTGGAACATGTTCTCCCATGACGTTTTGAGAGGTAAAGTATTACTTTGTTACGCAGGCTTACCTAGTTCAATCAAACTAAGGCACCTCTTTTATTTACATGCAGTCCAAGGTTGCGAAAGAAACTTGTGCAAAGCGCACAGAAAGCTGTGACCTTAAAGGTCATACTGTTGGTTGACTTTGGTTATCTTATTGACTCTGAATTATAACAGGTATAGTTACTTTTTTTGTCAATTTAATTATTACTGCTAAAGCTCTTGTCTAGTAATTATGCATTCGTCGGGTATTTTAAATTCTTCATTTCATATCTTGGTATTAATTACAATTTATGTTTTAGTCTATTAATAATTATTAATTCCTCTTGTATTTTCCAGTTTGCAGGTTGGAGATGTGGCTTTCAAAATCCAGCCATTGATTTGTAAGGGTTAAAGTAATTAACATATGTTCGCTAACCAAAAGCTTAAGACTTAATTGTATTGTGTGAACTTTAGTTCTTAAGCGTAAGATTCATATGCTATTATGTCTTAAACCCTATGGTGGATTACATTATTTTAAATACAAAAGTCTTTGTTGACTTAAGGCTAGCCCAGACCATAAAGGGACTTTGTACTTAAACCCTATCATTGTAATATAATAACCTTGCTTCTAGTGTATTTGTAATGTTACAAGGTGTTATGAAATATGGTAGTGAAAACTATAACATATGGTATAAACCATATGATAGCAGGGTTTAACCCTTCATGTGAAAGGGGTGAAAAGGCGAAGTCAAGCAACACTTCCATGAGAATCGGGTGCCCAAACAACATAGCGGACATTATTCGACCGAATAACTATATGTATTCGGCCAAATAATTAAGTTATTTGGCCGAATAACGAATCCTTTATTCAGTTGTTTATTCGGCCAAATAATTAAGTTATTTGGCCCAATAACGAATCCTTTAATCAACTGAATAGCCTTTAAAGGTGAATTGTTTAATTTGACCGAACGCATTGCCGACCGATAATTTTTACCGGCGTTTCAATACATATTCGGCCGAACAACTATTTAGGCAAATAATTGTTTGGCGGAATAATTTTTCCACATAAAGGGTCAGCTGCAGCCTCATTTTTGTTCTTTTCACCTACAGTGATTTGTCCTCGTCCTCATCCTCTTGCCACTCGTCTCACTGTCTCGCTACCTGATTGGTTGGTCATTTCCCGTCATCTCCGTCCATGTCACCCTGCCACTTGATTGGTACATCCGCCATCGTTGCACCCCTCTACCTATCTGGTTTCCTCTCAGCGTGGAGGTCTGTTCGACGTGGAGGTCTGTTTGGAGTGGAGGTCTGTTTATGGAGGTGTTTGTGGTCTTTTCTTGGAGGGTCTGTTCATGGTGTGGTCTTGCTGTGCTGCTCCTTGTCAGGTAAATATATATGCAATTCATTTTATAATCCGAAACGTTGAATATGTGATTTGTCTCTTGTTGTAGTCAATGGCTTATATTCGTTTTTCATCGTAGTATTGCAGAGTTAAAGTTTGCATATGTTAATTAGTAGTGTATATTTCTTATAATTTAAATTTTAGTTAATACGTATATGACGAGGGTATTCGTCCATGAACTCTGTCCATGTGGACAGAGTTGATCAACTCTATCCAAATGTGGACAGAGTTGATCAACTCTATTAATTCACGTAATGTAGATTTGATTGTTGAATGTTTTCTTCATAATTAGAAATTAGAAGTTGTTGTACAGTTATATTGGTCATCTTTACAAGTTGCCAAAGGTCAAGGAAGCAAAAAAATAGAATAAATATACCATATAATTTATATTATTTTTTTCTTATATAGTTGACGATAACCAATTACTTAATTATTTTATAAATTCATGTAGTTTAGATTTGATTGTTGAATGTTTTATTCATAATTAGAAATTAAAAGTTGTTGTACAGCTATACTGTTTCAACTCTATCTATTTGGACAGAGTTGATCAACTCTGTCCAAATAGACAAAAAAATGTATTATACTTAGCAAAACATAGTTCATGCCAAGTTCATCAACTCTTTCCCTGATAACTTTACTTAGCAAAACATATTTTAGTATGTTTTATATAAATCATAAACAAAAAAACATTATTACACATAAAACATCAAATTTTTTGATTACCAATCTATTTGGTCTTATGTATTTTTAATCTAAATCATAAAAGAAACATATAACTTGTATAATGCTTATTAGTTATTAGTTTATATTTACTATTATATTAGGATGTTGTGCATTTTTTTAACTTTAATCTTAGTTCATAGGTATTATAAGAAATATATTCGCTGATGAACTCTATCCATGGACATAGTTGATGAACTCTGTCCACATGCAGTGGTGAACATAACTCTGTCCACATGGACAAAGTTCATCAACTCTGTCTGTGGACGGAGTTGATGAACTCTGTCCATGCACAGTTCATTAACTCTGACTCTGATCAGTTTACTTAGCATAAGGGTTTTTTTTATGATTTTATGGAATAACGAAAAATTTTGTAGTTGACATAAAGAAATGTAGCTTTAATATCATATTTGATGATTTTGTTTCCATTAATTTTAAAAATCTAAAATACATAAAAAGCACAGGGATTACTATGTTAATTTCTCATACATCCAACAATAGTGTAGCCATTTTCATTTTAAGAACTATTAGATAATATTAGGGACATCTAGGTCTTTATTGAAAATGTAGTTTTAAAAATCTAAAACACATAAAAAACATAGAGATTGCTACATTAATTTCTCATACATCCGACAATAGTGTAGCTATTTTCATTTTAAGAACTATTAGATAAAATGAGGGACATCTAGGTAATAAAAACTTAGTTTTTATAGTAGCTAGTTCTTTGAAGTTGAGGAATTAACATGCATAATTTGAATATGTTATGAGTTGATATATTAGATAATATTAAGGACATATAGGTCTTTTTTTTAAACTTAGTTTTTTAGTGGCTAGGTCTTTGAAGATGAGGAATTAACATGTAAAATTTGAATATGATATGAGTTGATTTGTGTAATCTTGTAGATATCATATCAAATGGAAACAGATAATAAATTAGCTTTAATCATTTAAAGAAATATTAGATGATATTAGGGATATCTAGGTCCTTAATGAAATATTAGTTTTTATAGTAGCTATGTCTTTGAAGTTGATTAATTAACATGTATAAATTGATATTTGTGTAAACTTGTAGATATCATATCCAGTGGAAAGAGAGCAGCCTTTGAGACATAAGCATCGGAGGTCATCACATTCTTCAGGAGTTGGTGTCCGAAATGAAAATCGAAGATTATCGACTTCACCTCAGGATTCAAGCTTATTGTATAGTTCACATTCATCTGATCATCGATGTGGCGATAGTGGTAGAGATAATTCCCCCTTATCATCTATGGGTGAATGTGGATCTCGACCTTCTATACGAGAGACAAGCATGGAAGCATAGAAAGGTTCACAAGAGGCTCATCATCCTACACTCGGTGGCGAAGGTCAAGCAAGGACACAATATGTCTAGCTAGCTAAGGGTTGTACACCCATTATGACCTATCCATTAGATTTACCGGAGGAGATTCCATGGGAAAGTGGTCAGCAACAAACGACCCTTGAAAGTTGTAGGGCTCACTATGACAAGCTGCAAAACGATCTTTCTAGTTTGGATCTCACTCTAGAGAACAAACAAATTATAGAGATGGTTTTACAGTCATTACAAAAATTCATCAAGGTATATGAGGATCTTGGACCAACAACAGATGGTTTTGTTTCCTTGATGCAAAGAAGAAAGGAACAGGTGATGGGTCCAGACAAGTGGGTTGTTGTGAAGGAGAGAGTGACTAGAGAACAAGTCAACTGAATGTTCAACTTCAAAGAGGGCCTAAAGTGGAAAGCATTAAAAGTGCAATATTTTAAGCACCCTAAACTTGCACATTTTTTATATGATCGATTCCTTGTAGCCTATGGTCGGTTGCCATGGAACGATGAGGTTCCTAATTATTTTGCTAGGTTTTTTTATGCTGGATTTTTTTAGGAATGAAGCTAGACAATACTGATATTCATTCTGAGTTTTATAGAGTTGGAAAGGGGAGGATATGCAATCAAAAAGGTGCCCTTAGAGATCCCGATACTCTTTGAACTCCACCTCTGATATCTCGTCCATCTAGGCTTGTGAAATACAAATCGGAGATGGAGCCCACATCACAAGCTGGGACAACTGCAAGGCATAATGTTGCCGAAGGTTTGACTTCGGCATTTGTAGGAGTTGATGTTGGATTGAGTCGAGAGAGGGCTCGAGCCACTATTCGAGAAGATTTTTTTTATAAAACAAATTATGAGTTAGATTGTATGGGCATTGAAGATCTAAAGGCCTATGCCAAGCTTTGTCATAATACAGTTTTGGATTGAATATCTAATGCCACATCAAGTATAGGAGAGGTTTGTGTACTTTCAATCTATTAATTTTATTTATTTATTTTGAATTAAACTTTTTGTTACATTTTATCTATGTATAATAAATTATTTTTTGATGTATAGTAATAAATATCTTACATAAATGTTTATTGTTTTCAGTTTTCTCAATTGTTAAATGAACATAATTTTAGAGTCTCCATTAGTCAAAATGCTGGAAACGTAGGAGAGCATTTTGGAGAGGTATATTTAAAATTTGTACATTTATATTTACATTTGAAAGATTTTTTTTTGTTTTTAAATTTAACTATGTATCTTATTGTTAATTTGACTTATCTATGCAGGTTTCACTAGATTCAAACTTTTTAGATGATTTTCCATTTATTGTGAATTAATGTTTTTTTTTTTTTATAAGTTAATTGCTAAGCTTAATATTTTTTGCTTTTACTATGATTTATTTATGAACAAAATTTAAATTTTAAGGGAAGAGAACATATTGAAATTGGAGGTGAAGATATAGGTTATTTGATGGATGTGGATATTGGCACCGAGGTAATTTTGTTCATTATTGAATTGTTCTCTGATATATATGGATATATATGTTTAAATAGTTTAAATAATGTTTGACATTTGTAAATTCCTTTTATATAGTTTGAAGCTTGGGTCTCTTTGATCTTTTTAAGGCAAATGAAAGACTACATTGGACGATAGTGTTGGAATTGTAAGTTGAATATATATATATATATATATTTTAATTTAGTTTAAAATATTCTAAATAATTTGTAAGATTTATAAGTTGTTTTTATATATGTTGTAGGTTGTGTCTCCTCCACCTTCTAGAGACAAAGAGAAGACTCCGTTGGATGATAGAGAATTGGAGGTAATTTTGTTAATAATTGAATTGTTCTTCTATATATTAGTTTAATGTTTTAATGTTTTGATTTTAGTTTAAAGTTCTTTAAATAATTTATGATATTCATAATCTGTTTTTATACATGTTGCAGACTGTTACGAGTCCAAGGGAAGACCTTAGTTGAGGATAGTGGTGGACTTCCATTTAGAGAATTATTTATATTGTAGTTGATTTGGACATCGAGGAGCTCAATTTTTGGATTATATACATGTACATTGAACTCACATGTACATAATTGTTTTTTTAGATTATATACATGTACATTGAACTCACATGTTCATGATTGTTTTTTTGGATGATATACATGTGCATTGACCTTAGATATTGTTTTTTATACTATATACATGTATATGTAAAGGTTAGGAATGTTACGATGTTTTGATAGGTGCAAATATATGAATGTATGTAAATTATTAAATTTATGTATGTTTGTTGTTGAGAAGTTGAGAGTGATAGAAATGTTATGAAGTTTTGATAGGTGCAATCTAATGTTAAGAATGAATATGGGAATGTTAATGTTAGAAATGTTAGGAAGTTAATGTTAAGAATGTTATGAAGTTTTGATAGGTGCAAATATACAAATATTTGGAATTAATGTTAAGAATGAATGTTAGGAAATGTTAGGAAGTTTTAGGTGCAAATATATGAATGAATGTTAAGAAAAGTTAGGAATGTTAGGAATTTTTGATAGGTGCAAATATATGAATGTATGAATGAATGTAAGAATGAATATACGGGGAATGTTAATATTAAGAATGAATATATGTGAATGTAAGAATAAATGTAAGAATGAATATATGGGGAATGTTAATGTTAGGAGTGGATGTGGGATTTGGGGGATTTTAGGAGTGAATGTTTTGATAGGTGTAATGCTAGGAGTGAATGTGAGAATGGGGGAATGTTAGGGGTGAATGTTTTGATAGGTGAAATCTAATGTTAATAATGAATATATGGGGAATGAATATGGGAATGTAAATGTTAGGAATGTTAGGAAGTTAATGTTAGGAAATGTTAGGAATGTTATGAAGTTTTGATAGGTGTAAATATATGAATGTTACGAAGGTGTAAAATATTTTTAGTGTTGAGAAGTTGAGAATGTTAGGAATGTTAGGTATGTTAGGAAGTTTTAGGTGCAAATATATGAATGAATGTTAAGAAAGGTTATGAATGTTAGGAAGTTTTGATAGGTGCAAATGTATGAATGAATGTAAGAATGATTATATGGGGAATGTTAAGGAATACGATTTATTTATATAGAGATGAAACAATTAGCAACTTGATTATGGATTTTAATATTTTTTATTACTAAGGTAACATTAGCAATTTAATTATTATAATTATTTTATGTTTGTTACAAGAAAAGAAAAGGAGCACCACAAAGTTGCAGTAGTGAGGAAACTAAAAATAGCATTCCTATGACCCCCCAAGATTTAAAGAAAGGTGATGAAATGAAAACATAAAAACAAAAAGAAAGACATGTAGAGTTAGAAGGAGAATTCAAAAAGTTAAGGCCCCCCATGTTTGATGGAGAATTTGAGGAAGCAATAGAATCTTGGTTGTTAAATATCAAACACAATTTTCAAGTGTACATATATGATGATAATTTAAGGGCACCTTATCTTTGTTTTCAGCTAAGTGAAAAATATGCTCTGCGGTAGAAGGAGGCTAAAAGTGTCAGTAACATATGTAGTAGAGAGTTCAGTTGGAATTTTTTTAAATAACTATTGAAAAAATGTATATGTCAGAACGATATTATGATGAAAAAGCTCAATAATTCAATGATTTGAGACTAGGATTGTTAACCATGGAAGAATTTGTAACCGAGTTTGTAAATTTACAACGCTATTTACCATACCCTAAGAGTTGAACAAGATAAGTTATACAGTTTTATCAGTTGTTTAGCCCTAGTGTATAAGGAAAATATTATGTTTGAAATTCCTAAACAATGGATGAAGCAACTAGAAAGGCCTAGTTTTGCTACCGTTTGTTTAAAGAAAGATCCAAATTGAGTAGAAGTTGGAAAAAAAAAATTGAAATGATCGATCAACGTAGGAAAGGATTTAAACCCTCGCCTTTTGGAAAAAGAATAAGAGGTCATACTAATAACAATTACAACAGGCGAGGTTCAACCAACAGCAATGGGGTAAAGAGTATCGAAAATTTTAGTGGAGGATGGAATAGTAACCCTTAAGCATGTTGCAGGAAGATTCTACTAGGAATGACATAGCCAGGAATATCCCTATAGTTAATGTTTCTTTGGAATATCGGTAGGTGGACCATCAATCCACCATGTTGGAAGTAGAAGGTAAAGTTTTTAGCATACATGTTTCTATACTTATCAATTCAGGATCTAGCTTAAGTTACATTACACCAAAAGTAGTTGAAAAATGTAAACTTAGTAAGGAAAAACAAAAAAATGCATGGTTGGTATAGCTGGCAACAAAGGTAAAAGGGAAAGTTACGGAGATAGTTAAAGATTTGTTATTATGTTTTAATGACTTGGATACCTCAGTTAATTTAATTATACTTCCCCTAGGATCCTATGACATTTTGATATGTATGGATTAACTAGAATCTCATAAAGCTGTTATTGACTATTTGCATAAATTTTTTAGTAGTGTGGATGAGGAGGATAAGTATTATACAATGAAGGAAATTTATAGACCTTTATCTACATGACAAATTTCAGTATTACAACGTAAAAAGTGTATTAGGAAAGGGTGTCAACTTTATGGCATCAAAATTAAAGAATTTGAGCCCGAAAAATAAAAAATGGAATTGAAACAATTACTTATTTTAAAGGAATTTGAAGTTGTATTTTGTGATAAGATATCAGTATTACCACCTAAATGATATTTAGATTTTACCATAGATCTAATATCGTTTTCAATACCAGAATCACGAGCTCCATATCATATGAGTATCCTAGAATTAATGAAATGAATAATACAATTACAGGAGTTACTAGACAAAGGATATATTCGGCCTAGTGTATCTCCTTGAAGAGCACCTATTTTGTTCGTGGGTCTGCTAGTAATATGATAAATTGTAAAGTATTATTATTTTTTACTGTCGAGATTGATTCTATGGAAATCGTTCAAAATTTGAAATAATCTATTATAAAAAAAAGGAAAGAATATAAAAAATAGCTCATAGCAATGCATGGATAACTTATAGTTGATGAATAGATAACCAACCATTGATGGCATATAACTAGAAGAACGTGAGCTTAAATTTTTTTCGGTCGACGAAATGTTTTTTGCGTTTGCGTTATAAATAATAGTTCCATAACGGAAAAACATTGTTAAATTTGCTGAATAATTGTTTGGTCGAATAACCTCTGAGACTTGAAACCTGCACAATTTTCTGGTTTCTCCATTTTCTAAAGGTAAAATGGATGCCTTACACTACAAATTGACTGTCGGACTTGACACCATTAGTTTCATCATTGAATCTACTTTCTGTAGGTATAGATTTTGTTGTGTACAGGTGAGATCTGATAATTTTAATTTTTTTTGTTTCTTAACATGTGTCGAGTTTCGTTTCATCTCTTTCAACATGCGGTGAAATGAAAAATATATCAATTTAAAAATACACCACCTAAAAAATTGAAACAAATATGGTGCGGTTAATTGGAGTGTCTACTTCAAAAGGGTATTCATATATTTTTAAATTTTATAGTCAATTGAGATAAAAGTGGCGCAACCAAACACATGTTGAAAATTGACAAGGTTTCCCCATTGATCGAATTCAAAAAAATATTATAATTAGTATTTAGATCCGTTGGTTACAAACTTATAGTCATTGCAATAGTATATTGTGTGTAGATTGTCGTAACATATTTTTTTTGTTGCAAAACACAAGTTTAAACATGATTTTAGGGGCGCAAGCAAACATGTCTAGTTTTTAGTCCTTTCATTTTATAAGGACACACTCTGAAACAATATCTGAAACGACATATCAAATCTAAATAAAAAAAAATTGAAAAAAATACGAATAGAAAGCTAACATCATTCTATAAAAGTTTTGTTTTTACATAAAAGTGAAAGTCTAAACGAAAATATCACTTTCGTTCGCCCAAAGTTGAAAAACATGAAAAAATCAAATTTATTTTCTCATAAGGCCCCCCAAAATAGACACCCATCTTCATGGATTCACCTAGAGGTGGTCATATGTTGTAATGCAGTGAAACATAAACTATAAAGAGTTGGTTTTGTATGGGTTTAATGGTTTCCAGCTGGTGCATTCAATGCATTTGGAGAAACGTGATAGCCTTCCCTTAGGCTTGGCTCATGATGGTTGTGTATTGTTTGTCATTTGGAGTTTTGCACTTTGGCTCTGCACAGGGGGAAGAACATGGAGGCGACCTCCTACACATTGGTTTGGTTTAATGTTTGTTTATGGCCACTTCTCATCCCCATCTTCATTTTGTTTTGCAGGTGCCGAAAGGGAATGAGGAGCACTGTGGCTTTAAATATGTGGGATCCCAACATTTGCAATTATGGCCACAGTAAGACTGTGTGCAAGTTTCTACTTGCTACCTTTCGGCTCTCTTGGGTAGAGTGCACATAGATTTTTGCTTAGTTGGGGTTTTATGCTATGGGTTTCGATGTGGGTTTTTTAAGATTCACCTTTGAGCATAATGATTAGAGGCTTGGATTTTAACAATGTTTTAAAGGCTTTGGCCATGGAGTGAAGTCGTACTCCCTCTGGTTCTATGTATAAATTTGGGTTTGTAAATTTTACTTGGGCTATTAGGAGAAAAGAGAGGAATGATTGGGCTTCTAGCAAACTTGGTTTTTGTTTATGCAAATCATTTTTTAGTTGGGGCCTTGTAGCCATGCGATGCACCATTGCTTGCAATGGTGCATTAGCCCATTGGAATGCCTGTGTAAACTTGTTTATAAATCTTAATATAATGACTGTGTATTTTACTTAGCAAGATCTATGTAAATGGATGCATATTGTTTTTATTATTTTATTTCCCATGGTTTAATCTTATGATGTGCATAGAATGATTTCATTGCGTTATTCTGTTGTTATGGTGGATTTATGTGGGAATTCACAGACTTGAGGGTTTTGTGTGTGATGATGTTGCTTAGCCTGTATTGTAACGTATGAACAATGTGGGTATAGGCAATTCCATGAATGGCATGAGCCTTTCCCACAGTGCTGCGATAGTATAGCGTAGGGTTAAAAATAGAAGGACTATGTATTAAGTTAAAACTTAGTCGAGGTCGTGACTTATGTGAGTGTTGTGCATTTGTTGGTTTCGTAGAGGCCAGGGTTTAAAGACCATGGATGGCGTTTGTTGTTTATAAAGTATTGGATGTATTTTAATAACCATAGCCCACATACGATTTGATGTATAGTGTCGTCTGTGTAAAAATTGTTATAGGATTTGGTTGTCATTTTGTATATACATTACTTATGGTTTGTTATTATGCCTTTGCCTTGGGTCTAGACATCCATAAGAATTAATGTCGCAAACTCTGTTGGCAAGCAAGGTTTTAATGTAATGAGTTGTAATGAATGGTATTTGTATAAGTAAAATCAAACTGGGCTTGCATGCCCACAGGATCCGATTCTTGCTCCTGTTTTCAGTACATGGATTTATAATATGATTTTGATGTTTATTTGAATATGATATGATTACCGTATAACATGTATTGTTTTAATTTGGTTATGGTAATTTTTTATGAGTTATGTAATTTTGTTTGTGGTTATGTTTAGATGGAAAATGGATAGAACTCTGGATTCTTTTATAAGAATTATGAACAAATATTTCTAAAGGACCACATGGATGGTCACAATGATTCCTTCATTTATTTAGTTCTGATATTGATTAGTTTAAAAGAAAAGCTTCAATACTAGTATAATCTTATTCTGGAAGACCTTGAAAGGTCTTAGATGAGTTATTTAACTTTGGAATTAAATGTATAGATAGTTTTCATAATGTTTACACCTCATGGCATTATATATATATAGTTATGTTTGTAAGTAATACCCTAAGGTATTGTTGGAGGAGCTAGTTGGTAAGCCGACTAAGTTGATCAGCTGACTAATTATAGATTAGGTCGGCCACATAAGGTCGTGTCAGTTGACCGAACTGACAGGTAGTTATTTGTAACTGTTTGTAAATCATATATATTAGGATGTTGAGCCAAATGAGAACTTGGTTCAGTTCTATGTTTGTATGGACCCTTTCACTTTAATATAATCTGTTATTCCACATATGTGTTCTTGTCTCTTGTCTCTGATATGTTTGTATGCTTTTAATGTGTATTATTGGTAACCCTCTATGATCTGTGAGATTACAACATTGGTTCCATTGGTGGTAGTACATATCTGAGATGAATACAAGCCGGTGATATCAACACAGGAGATTAAGGACTCGTGGGAGCATAAGATAGCAAATTACTTGTAGAATTACACGCGGAGAAACATATTAATGATTTCTCAGGAAAAGGAAATATTATTTACCAAAACCCATGAGAATTTTGTAGAATTGGTGCCCCAGCTTTTGAAAAAAATTGTTGATGAAAAAGTCAGAAGCGACTAAGGACCAATAGCTACTAGAGAAACTGATTCGAGGGGGAATAACAAACCTGTCGGAGTGGTTTGAAAAGATCACCGATGAATTCTACGAGGAGTAAGCTATAGAAGAAATAACTTTGGTAGAAACCATTCAGAAGAAATTCTATACAGACCTTACTGATCAATTCCTATGCTCCTTACTGATCTTGCTGTTCAAATTCCTGATAGAAAAAGGAGTGGTTCATATCGTTGAACCTTGTCGATCACTACGTAAACCACCACAAAATTCTAACTGGGCAGAGAAACAAAGGAAGTGGGAGAAATTCATTGCCGAAAGGGAGTGAGAATATTTCCTAAGAAAGTAAATAGAACTATCTTGCTGTTCGCTCCTTATTGATCTTGTTGTTCAAATTCCTGATGGAAAAAGGAGTGGGTCATATCGTTGAACCTCGTCGATCACTACGCAAACCGCCACAAAATTCTAACTGGGCAGAGAAACAAAGGAAGTGGGAGAAATTCATTGCCGAAAGGGAGTGAGAATATTTCCTAAGAAAGTAAATAGAACTATCTGAGATTTCTAAAGCGTCAGGTAGGCCATGGGGGGGTAGCTGGTCATATGTCGGGGTAAAGTGAACTGGATTCTAGTCAACTAAAAAGAGATACCACCACCAGTGATGAAAAATAAACCTAAAATGGAAATCGAATGGACAGTGACACATAAAGGCATGGTAGATTTACATAAAATAGAGAGAGAGAAGAGCCTGAAAAGAAGGGAATAAATAAGAGAAAGACCTATATCACTGCAAAGAGGAATGAGTACTAGGGTGACAAACCAAGAAAGAAATCCGGCAGAGTCGGGTTATGACTGATAGGAAGAAGGCGTGGATGAAGAGGCATCACCCATGGAAGAAGACTTGTGGATAGAGCAACGAGAATCTCTCCAAATAGAAGTTCCCCAAGAGGTAAGACCTCTATTTCCAATGAATCTTAGTACCAAGATGCATGCCATTTTCAAAGAAGATTTAAGACTAAGAGGCGATGAGTTTGGTATATGGAGCCGACTAGATGATGAAGTAAATGATGATAATCATTTAGTGATCCATTGACTAGAAAAAGGAAATTGGGTCACACTTCAGGTGTACCCTTCCAACTGAAGTATCCACTTACTTTACCTGACACATGAAGGAGCAACCCCCCTGCCAAATACAGCTTTGGAGAATACAGAAAATTTGGACCTACAAACAAATAACTATAGTTGGACATCGATAGAAGAAGTCGACCCCAATCGACTGCTTGTCGAAGAAGAAACGAAAAAAAAAAATTTGATGGGGATGAGAGTTCCATAGACAATAGTTCTACACAAAGAAATAAACAAAAAATCCTACTACCCCCACCACCACTACCACCTCCTGAAGAAGATAGTGACAGCGAGTCCGACAAGGGCCACAGATCAACGTATACCCCTCTATATGAGGGATATGAAGATCCTAGATGACATTGGTTCATCTGTGAGTCAACATGGGAGGAAAATTAGGTCACAAATGAAGATAGACAGATGGCGCAGTTCGCTGGTGCCTTGAGGAAAAGAGTACTAACATGGTACATGACCTTTACTGAAAGAACCCCTCAAGCATTGAAAGCAAAAATTAAAGCGCATTTTTTGTCGTTCTTTAAAACTCCAGATGCAAAACATTTGGCAACTAAAAAGTTGAAAACAATATCACAAAAGCCAACAGAATCTGTCTGAGACTACGAAAAACATTGGAAATACCTCCTCAGCCAACTGGATTATGTAATTGATGAGCAACTATTAATTCAGTGGTTCCTTATAGGTCTTATCACAGAAAATTTGGTGGAACATAAGCCTAGAGACATTCAAAACATACGAAGATGTGGTTACTAGATCCCTTCAAGTGGGGATGGATGAAGACTTCCCAGCATATCCCATGGATACTAGACTGGAAGAACAGCTCGAAATCATGCAGAAATCATTAAAAGAGCTAAATCCTAAGAATCAGGACGTCTAGTGCACGAAATTTTAAATGACCGGACATTGAAAGAGAACTCTCAACAAGACATCAACCGACATGATGTTTGATTTGTGTAGACAAATTACTTCTGCGACATTTTCCAAGAACATGGAGAACACACATCAAAATATTGCCTGTGTAACATGAAAAACAGTAAAGCATCTTGGTGTGCTATCTATGAAGTGAAAAATCACACCACAACCGACTGCCAGCTAAACGTAAAAAATCGACAAAACTACCAGGCAGTCTACCAGAAAAACGCAGTCACGTAGAACAATGATCAGCAAAACAATGCTAAAAATGAACAGAATAATCAAAGGTATGAAGGTCGTCAATATGAGCACCAATTCGAAAACTGACATGGAGGATATAGACATCGAGGTTAATTCTCTGCGAATTGCGACAACCGACCACGTCGGACCATCCAATGTTTCACATGCTATAAAGAAGGTCACCAATATGCAGACTTTCCATACAAGGACGGAATTGATTTAAATTTTTGTACCAACTGTGGAGTAGGGGATCACTCATTAGAGGATTTCCCTACTATGCTTGATAAAATAAATAAAAAGAAAAATGTTAATGTCTTGTCATGCATTAAAAAACATGATATAATCAAAACAAAGAATTTGCATATAGTAACCCGACAAGGGGCAAAAATTGGGAGTGATAATCCATGAATAAGAAAAATAAAATAAAAGAATGATTATCCTAACCCAGCTACACAAAAAAAAATGTATAAAGATGCAACGAATATATTTAAAGAATTTGCTTGACAAGAAGAAGCTGATGATATTCTGCAAAGCACAGTTAAAGAATTCATTTAGTACAAAATGATAAAACGGTGTCTCAATTAATTGACTTATTGTATAAAATAAAACACAACGATAATACAGAAAAACAAAAAACAAATATCTGCAGTCTAAACCAGAAGGACATAAATGATGTCGACCTAGAAATTAAAGGATACCATGTCCGACAAGTTGTGCTTGACTTTGGGTCACAAGTAAACATTATGACTCGCGACACTTGGGAATAATTGGGTAGATCTCGACTATATGAGTCAGGAATATACCTGAAATTAGTCGACCAATGTCTGATTGAACCTATCTGAGTTTGGAGGAATGTCGATATGACCATAAAAGGAATATCGACCAAAGTCGACTTTGAAATTATTGACCCTAAGGAAGGATCTAGTTCCTTCCCAGTGTTAGTAGGTCGACCTTGGGGAAGAAAAATGAAAGCAATGACATCCTTAGACAAGGAAAGGATAAAACTAAAAGGGAATGGACAAAAACTCATAGTACTTATCCATCGATCCCAAGGAGAACCTTGGATAGAACTTATTGATGAAGAAGTCGACATCCGACAATTATATCAAATACAAAACAATGAAGAATACACAGAACCCAATGTCTATGGCGAACTTCACTTAGGAAATCAAGATTTAGTAGGATACAATTTAGACGCAGAATTATATGACTGGGAAGTCGAGAACTACGAAACACAAGCAAGAGGTTGCTAGACCATTCAAAAAATGGAGAAAAAACCAGTACAATAGTGCTTCTTGGTGACCATCATCCCAAAAATATTTGAAAAGAAAACCAGGGAATATCCTACCCTAAAACCTGCAAATATAAATATCACACAAATCCCAAGGTACAAAGAAAGATAATCACCAGTTATGCATATAGAACAAGTATCCAGAAACATTAGTGAACATGGACGACTACAAAGCTTAGGGGAAACCTTCACAGGACAAGCTGCTAGATGGTGGGATACCCATCAATTAAGATTGTAGACATGGAAAACAACTTCGACCTACTTTGTGAAAAGATTTGGAGGAAAAAAGTTAACCAAACAAGCTCAAATACCTATGTTCATCCAAGGGTAGGATCCAGAAGACCACATAAGAACATATGAAAAAGAATGGAAAAGACTTGGGTATAAGGATGAACGTACATGGCCACACCTGTTCCTGTCAACGCTATTCGCCATACCAAAAAAATAGTACAAAATGGAAGAAGCTCGGGGTGAAACATTCCTATGGGATGAACTAAAAGAGAATTTTATCAAAGATTTCAGCTTTATACCAGAATATTAAAAGTTAGTCGAAACTGCAAAACAAATCAAGGCATTCATAGAACCGACTTGGAACAAAACCCTAAACCATGACCAACTGACAATAAAATGCAATAACATACAAACCAAGACAACACCACAATCGACAAAACTATAAATGGAAAATGAAAATCTGGAAGGAAAAACATTTTGATGGAAATCATAAAATTCAGAAACAACAAAACCAATTCACATAGTGCTCAAAGTCGAGACAAGCAAAGACACTGACCGAATGACTACAGTAGAATTTCCTGCCACATTTTCACAGTTTAAAGAAGGGATCCGACCAATCAATGAAGCCAAAGCACCAGAATGGTTAGCTTCTAAAGTAAAAACTAAAGAATTTGACATATCAAGTGATGATCGACCAAAAATGGCAAAAAATGGAGACTACTGGAGTGAAGAACAAACAAAAGAAATAGTAAACTTACAAAAAGAATTCTAGGATGTATTTGCTAGAGACTACAAAGATATCAAAGGTCTAGTCCATTAAATGGGTGAAATGAAGATCGACATTAAACTTGATGTCCGACCTGTAAAGAAGAGACCATATAAATTAGCTCCTAAGTACAAAGAGATAGTTAAGAAAGAGATTGATAATATGCTTGTAGCAAGAATTATCTACCCTATTAACTAATCATAATGGGAAAGTCCAATGGTTGTTCAATAAAATAAACATGATCCAACCAAGATAAGGATTTGTGTCAACTTCAGAGACCTAAATAAAGTTACATTAACAAAACCATTTCCAACACCTTATGCAAGTGAAATCTTAAATGAGGTCGCAGGACATGAATGCCACTCGTTTATAGATGGATTCTCAGGTTATAACCATGTACCAATAGCCAAAGCAGATAAAAAAAAGACAACATTTGTATGTGAATTTGGCTCATTTGCTTATAGGGTTATGCCTTTTGGACTAAAAAATGTACCTACAGTATTTTCAAGAATTGTGGTCAAAACATTTCAAGAGCATATTTACAAAACAATGGCAGTATATTTTGATGATTGGACAATATACTCTATGTTGAAAGATCAATGCAAATGGCTAAGTCTCATGTTGGAATGATGATGACAAATCTAGCTATCTCTGAACATCAAGAAGTGCATATTTCTAACCCTTATAGGGATACTATTAGGACACATTGTCTGCAAAGAAGGCATCAAGGTCGACTTTGCCAAAATAAAAATTATCCTCGACTTAAAACCACTGGTGAACCCAAAATAAGTCAGGGTACTACTTGGTCATACAGGATATTACAGGAAATTCATAAGATACTATTCATATATGACCTATCCAATAGAAGAACTGTTAAGAGAATATCAGGAGTTCGACTGGATAGAAGAATGCAACATCTCATTTGAAACACTAAAAGGAAGCTAGTCTAAGCGCCCATTCTAATATTTCCAAACTGTTCAACCAAATTCCATGTCCACATCGACGCATATGGCCTAGCAATAGGAGCAATTGTAACTCAACCAGGGGATGATGGAATGGACTACCCTATAGTTTACAACAACATAAAATTAAATAAAGCATAAAGAAACTACTCGACAACAAAGAGAGAAGCATTAGGAATGGTTTTTTCACTACAGAAGTACTAACATTACCTACTATCCAATCCGTTCATCTTTTATACCGACCACCAAGCACTAAAATACCTTGTAAATAAACCCTTACACCATGGGAGAATTTATAGATGGCTACTTCTATTTCAATAATTCGAATTCAAAGTCGTTTTCAAACCAGGAAAGTTAAATGTCAAACCCGACCACTTATCACGAATCGACACAGGAGATGAATCGACAGGAGTTGAAGATGACCTACCGGGCGCACATTTATTTCAAATAGAAGCATTCCCAGCAGAATTAGAGGAAATAGCTCAATTATTAGAAGATGTACAAGCATCGGAGGGCATGAGCACGAAGAAGAAACAAATCTTAGCCATGAAATCTACACCATATAGCCTCATAAATAGATTCTTATATAAAATGGGCCTAGACGACATCCTCAGAAGATGTGTACTAGAACATGAAAGAAATAATATCATGTATGAAGTACATTATGGACCGGAGGGAGGACATTTTCAAGCAGAAACAACTGCTAAGAAAATCCAACAATCAGGGTTATGGCGGCTGACACTTCACAAAGATTGTAAAACGTTTGTAAGCCAATGTGACAAATGTCAACGACTGGGTCGGCCTCTTCCTAGTACAGAAATTCCCTTGATACCAGTAAACCCAATTTTGACATTTGAAATTTGGGCCATCAACTTCATAGGAACATTCCCCATACCAACAAAAACAACAGGTGCAAGGTACATAATAACTGTAGTAGAGCATGTAACCAAGTGGGCAGAAGCAGAACCAGTCAACACATGTTCCAGTGAGACAGCTACTAAATTTATCTATGAAAATATCATTACCATATTTGGATGTCCAATAACCCTAATCAGTGACCAGGGGTCACACTTTATTAATAAAACCATTAAATCACTAATAGATTAGTTCCAAATTGACCACTAATGTAGTACAAGTTATCACCCTCAGTCGAATGGAGCAATTGAGGCATTCAACAAAACATTAACAAAAAGCCTAACAAATATATGCAACATCGACAAAGATGACTGGGATGAGAAGATACCTACAGTACTATGGGATTACAGAGCAGCATACAAGCATTCAACAGACCAAACACCATTTCGACTGGTCTATGAATAAGAAGTAGTTATTCCACTACATTTTCGACAACAAACACCTATTATAGCAGAAATTTTACATGTCGATGTCGAATAGGGAAGGAAGGACCGATTGATGCAATTAAGCAAGCTATAAGAACACCAGTTGATTTCTCTACAACACGAAGAAATCCAAAAACAACTGCAGAAGGGATGGCACGATCATAATATCAAAAACAAAAACTTGTCGGTAGGTACCCTGCCCTACTATACAACAGTCAAGTAAAAGGAAAACTCAAAAAGCTACATACAAAATGGATGGGACCTTATGTTTTCGAAGAGATTCATACCAATGGATTATTCCGACTAAAAACATTACAAGGCATAGTATTTCAGAAACTCGTTAATGGGGTCCAACTAAAGCAATACAAAAATTAAAACAAGTTAAAAAAAAAACATATAACGACCATAACGGTCAAACAAAAACTATAAAAATATGAAAAAATAACAAAATAGAACCAACACCCATAACCCAGGATGACAGGAAATCAACGCTTCGACAACCAACATCACACCCATCAACATACCACCATCGACCGCTCACATGATCAACATCAACCAATGACCCTGAAGGTCACATCATGCCTTCATGACTATGAGTGTCAAAATCAAATCACCATTAACGCAAACTCAAGTAATCGTGTTGGACCATCACTTTCTCCATTAATACACCCATTGATAGAAACATCAAATGCCTCACCTATAAATACTAGATCGGAAAAGGAACATTTACAGTATTTTGAACAGAGAGAGCAATTTAGCAAACAGAAAACTTAGCACAGAGAACCTCTAAGAAAATTCGAACAAAGAACCTACAAAATGACACCAAAACAACCCGGAGCTGTAGCAAAGACAAAGGAACTACAATCTTCTGAAACCCCATTAATGAGGAGGTTAAGAAACACAAAGAATGTCAAGGTCCAAGAGACCTCATGGGTCAAAACATGGGCCGAGATCAAGGAATGGGCCTATGTCAACAAGAAACCAACCCAAGCAGTACAGAAGGTAAACCACATCTCTATCATGAAGTACATGAACACACCATTCATGGCATGTTTTAGAGGTACAAAAGAAATGATAGTAAACTTTATTATCAGCTGGTACCACAATGACAGATTCTACTTCGACAGACCAGTCGAGATCTCTGGTGAAGTAATATATAAACTGACTACTCTATCCAACTAAGGTGACCCAGTCCCAGTCGGAATCAAAGAAGGGCTGGTAGAGAGATTAACTAGAACACCATTGGACAAGAATTCAAAAGGGCTAATGATTATCGAATTACAAGCCTGGACGCCACAAATTGTGGTTAAAATCATAGCAACAGGGATTACACCCACAGGTCGAGGAAGCGACCTAAAAAAGGATATGCTAGAGGCCGTAGATACTATAGCTGACACATGGAAAGTATACATATGGGCTAAGTATGTCGCCGACATGCTCAAGGGCATCTGTGAGAAATGTCAGGAGTCGAAAGGGATTATAAGGTTCCTGTCCCTGATAATATGGATAGTAATGTACTACTTGTGCCAAGTCAGGGACAAGCAGTTCCAAGAACCCACAAAATTCCATATGTGGAGGTTCAAACCATTTTTCTAGAATGGAACACTAAAGGAACTGGAAAATGGCAAAGTACTATTGGAAAACTGGTTCCAACACATGAAATTTCAGACAACCAGATGGAGGGTGCCCTAGAACATCTGACGAATTTTGCCAAAAACCACACAAATCCAACTAGAGCTTGACCATACTGCGGTTTGGTATATGTAGGGTGCAAATTCAAAAGCAAAGACTCTCGACTACTATCCAACAGTCGAAGAGATATTCCGTGAACTAGCTCGATAGTCTGGCACAAAACTGTCGATACCAGCAAAAGCCAAGGAAGTAACCCTAGCAATAGAAGAACCATTAATAGACTAAGAAAAAGAAGAAGATTATGAACTCTGACTACACATCAGCAGCTTCGTGTCGGATGAAACACCAACAGAGCATACCAACCGACTTCAGATCACAATCATACCACTGACAGCCCAAAGGGAAGGTACATAGACATAACAACAAATAGCCAATCCAGCTGAGAAAAGTGTCATCCCAGCACAACAACAGGAGGAAGGGGAAGAATTGGGAGATATTGAGTCCGACAATCCTGAGTATGACATAACCAAAGAAAAAATTAAAAATCTAGCAAAGGAAATAGCAACATCAAGGAAGAGAGAAATTGAGACAAAGGGGAAGGGGAAGTGCAAGCTGATCCTTTCAAACTCGGAGGATGAAGAGGAACTATTAGATGCCTCTGTTGACATTATAGAAGACGTCGTAGCAAACAAAGTTCTAGTCGAGACACAGTTCCAAAAATTTGTCGAAGCAGGAGAACGACAAGGTCGGCCAAAAAATGCAAAAAGTACAAACACCTCGACGGTTGAAAATATTGTTGACTTAGCATCTACACCTCCACCCCATCTTTGACCCAGATCACATAGGAAGAAATTCCAAAGTTCCCCTCGATAAGCCAAGTTGACATATGCAAAAATGCTATGCCGAAAACCTTAAAGGAGAGGTTCGACCAAAACAGAGATTTCTAGGCCTACATTGAAAAACTTCTTGAGTTACTTACCTCTATACAAAATATCACCACCAAGTGTTTTCTATTCGAAGCTAGTGGATCAAGACAACTTGTTCCTCCATAACTTGGACAAATACCCCAGAAGCCGAGGTCTGTAGGATTTTTGAAATCAACATCTGTGAGGAACCCTGACATGATGGCTCAAGTTGTCGCAAGTTGAACCTCATCCTTTTCTCCAACCAACATCACACCCCCTCCACCATCCAATGAACCAACAAGAGATGGGGAAGAAGAGAACCTAGAATAAATTAACTGGGAAATCAACAACCTTTTCTCCGACATCTCAGAGGATTCACCTGCACAAGTCAAAGACTCGACACCTGACCACATCCCCACCACACCAATCACACCTGAGCATTCACCATCACTAGGACCACTTCCCAACCCAGAGCCTGCAACTGAACTATCTGCATCTGAACCACCTTTACTTGAACCATCAGTACCAAAAACGTCTATATCTGAACCCTCTACACAGAATCCACCAGATACACACCCAGCCACAGAACTTATCCCAGAGACCCAACCAAAAGTTCCACTGACCTTTGCAAACTAGCAAGCAGACAATCCACTACCAGAAAATCAACCACCAAAAATTCTAACCCTTACAAATGCACACGTACAACAACAAGCAGAACAACATAGGCATAAGAGGAAGAGAAACAGAAAGAATAAGGACCATAAAAAAGAATCACAAGCGGCAATGGTCCACATTATCCAACTTGGGTTGACCACTGCAGTTGACACAACAAAGCTAAAGAATGGAGAGTTGGGACAACTCTTAGAAACTCTGGCCATCGAAGCAAAAACAAGAAGCCAGACTAGACGCAAGGAGCTCGACGACACTGAGAAAGAACAAGTCGAGTTCCTAATAAAATGCAGAAAGCTAGCACAATCTGTGATACCAAGACCAATGGAAGCTAACACCGACAAGCCAATAGAAAAGGCCTATCAGCTATTTGAAAGCATTGTGTCGGCCCTACATATAAATATGCAAAATACAAGAGAAGAACAAAAAGAAGAAACAATTAGACTACTGATGCAACAACACACATATTTCTCCGAAGCTTACAAAGTGCTTCAAAATCACATGAAGCAGTCTGTCATAATAGAAGGGGTACTACGAGATTGGCTTGCTTATTACAGGCAAGTCTTCCAGCAGACCCGAAAAACTCGATAAGAAATCCAAGCACTGGAGAAGAGAAATAGCACAGAAGAAACATTGAGAAGTACTATCTAAGATCAAATTGTGCTTGAAACAGCCAAACTGTAGAGGCACAAGAGACAAGCACACCAGTGGGTAAAGCAGACACTTCCGAGCTTGGACAAATTAGACACCATCTGCCTGTAGATGAAAAGGCTTCTGGAGATGAAAGAAGAGAAAGAGTAGTTTATGGGTCCCGACATGGAAAGGATAGAAGACATTTCCTTTCAAGAGAAGATGTCAACACTATCAAGCCTTACAACATTAACCATCGACATCCAGAATGTACTGCAAAATTGGACAAAATTCCAACATCAACTGGCTGTTACAGTAGAAGCAATAGTTGAATTCTATATACATAAACGACCAACCATCCGACTTCATAGCCCATAAAAGACAAACAAATAAATAACTACTTTAGACAGTCAAAGAATTTTTTAGTAGCTCCCCCGTTTCTTCAGGATGAAGAACAATTTTATTCATGGGAGAGATGTTGGAGGAGCTAGTCGGTAAGCCAACTAAGTCGATCAACCAACTAATTAGAGATTAGGTTAGCCACATAAGGTCATGTCTGTTGACCGAACCAACATGTAGTTATTTGTAACTATTTGTAAATCATATATATTAGGATGTTGAGCCAGATGAGAACTTGGTTCAGTTCTATGTTTTTATGGACCCTTTCACTATAATATAATCTATTATTCCACATTTGTGTTCTCGTCTCTTGTCTCTAATATGTTTGTATGCTTTTAATGTGTATTATTGGTAACCCTCTGTGATCCGTGAGATTACAACAGGTATCTATTTAGTATATTTATTTGTTTTAATCTTGCTCTTATGATAAAATATACTATAATCTGAACATGTCTCTACAGACAAATGAAATATGTCAGTAGATTTATAAAAAAATTGTGAGCAATAAATAGCAGGTCTGGTTTTACCTAGTTTACAGTAATAATTTTTTAATATTGAATGAACACATAAACAAACTTTAGAGATGAAATCCTAGCTATATACAGCCTATGATAACAATTACAACCATGGGGAGTATTGAACAGAATACAAACCCTAGAATAATCTATCCAAAAAATCAAATACATAGGGTTAGTAGATACATTGGAAACATTCATCTAACATATCCATCATATAATCTAGAAGATAGCATAGACAGTCTAGGGTTAGATTTTAAGATATGTAACCCTAGGAGATATGGACAGAATCATCAGTTCCAGGGTTAATAATATATAAAGAGCATTTATATAAAGCAACCAAGACATACTAAGAACTCATACCTGTAATTTGTCTTCCTGAAGCTCCTTTAATAACTAAACCCCCACACTTTTTAAATAACCAACATTATCAATTTAAGAGAGATCTAACCTCTTATTTTGATGACCAAATCACTTGGGAACTACCACGTTCCTCCCAACCATGACTCGGAACCATTCCTAGTTCTAATCCAGATCCCCCTGAGCTAGACTCCAACATGCATGTAGCTTAGAGCTCCTAAGGTAGGGTTTCCTAATTGGTATTCAATTCTAAATCAATCCTCTTTTTTTTGCAGGAGAAAATTCTCCACGAAAACACCTAAGAGCAAAAATAGGTAGAATAATAATTCTCCAAGACAAAAATCAGAACCCCAAGCCTTTGCTTGGCTACAGTTTTTATAGAAAGACTTTTTTTAGTCAAAGGGATAGTTAAATCAAGAAACCTTGGTTTCTTGATTTAACCCTTTTTAATTACCGCGGTAATTTTCAATACTTAACCTAGGAACTTTTAACCTGTTCCTAGTTAAAATTTTATAGGTATTATATTATTTATAAATCCTTTAATAATAAATAATAATTGATGGATCTTCTCTTCTTTATTTTATTTAAATATATATTTAATCATAATTAATTCTTTATACAAACTATGTATAAAATACATAGTATTATAACACTTATTAACGTTTGTCTCTAGGCATCATAAACCATGATCCCTCGACTAAATGACACTTCTTCATTAAGGTCAAGTAGATAGGTGGCTTATGTCTACTAGGCTAGGAAACTCTAAACATCCTTGCATGTTGGATTTTCCTCGTATAACGTGGTAGCTCTTTAGTACTTTGATGAGAATACAGAAATTTGTAATTTTATTTAATCACTTATAAATAAGTATGATGAAATCAATATTTTTCTCAAGCTGTTTTCGCTTGGAATTTATTAAATTATTTTCAATAACCCCTAGCTCTTACCAGAGCCTACACTCAACACCTATAGCAGGGAGTTACAAACATAGTGCAATTCCATTGTTTTCCCTCAACACTAAATGCTAGGATATATTTTTATGATACACCTAGGGATACAATGGCAAATGATCTTATGCTCCAGAGCTTATGGTCAATCATCAACATGGAAACCTCCATGGCTTATGCCCAACATATCAAATTATATTCTCATGTGTTCTAGAGCTTCTCGCTCAACACAAAGGTAAGTACTCATGTGTTCCAAATATTCTCGCTTACCAAAATTCATCAATCACCCAAGTGTTCCAGAGCTCCTCGCTCAACAAAAAACATCTTGTTAATCATGTGCTTCAGGGTCTACATCTAAGACAAAAAAGCATATACATATATCATCAGTAATTGGATTATGCCCAATATATAAAACAAATAATCATGTTCATATGTAGTGGGGTCTTTGACCCAATATAAAATAAGACATCAAGATAATCATCATAATCAATAGACACATGCCTATAAGTGTTAGGTCAAAAATTCGGGATATTACATTTAATGATTAGACTGCAATGTTGTTTTCATGTTCCTTGTAACTCTTGCACAAAGAGGTTTCTCCATTGTTGTTTTCTTTCAGAATTATCCTACGAATCAAAGGTGGGATTTTATCGAATACCTAATGTTTTAGTTTTACAGAATTTATTTATGAAACAACTCCCTAGTAGCAAGCAACAAGAAGATGTAGTAGCATAGAAAACATAAATGGGGTTTATGTATTATATGTTTAATAGATTAATTATAGGTAAATAGAAAAATCTATTAGATGATTTTACTAACACTTCTTCAATAACTGTGTAAAGTTCAGAGTGACAAATCTTAGTAGTATGAAAAGAAGAACTTCTAGATAGAATGAGTATTTCATGTTGCGGCTTCTATAAGAAGAGATTTCCTTGTTTAAAATGAAAACAACATTTTTCTATATTAAACCCTTATTAATAATGCCATGTTATGGCTCGGGGGTTTCTAAGTCAAAGGTCTATTAATGCCAAAAACCCTCTGTAATATCCTGAATTTTGGACCTAACACTTATAGGCATGAGCCTATTGATTATGCTGTTATTGTTAGGANGGCTCGGGTGTTTCTAAGTCAAAGGTCTATTAATGCCAAAAACCCTCTGTAATATCCTGAATTTTGGACCTAACACTTATAGGCATGAGCCTATTGATTATGCTGTTATTGTTAGGATATTTAGACACTTAGGAGTTAGTTAAGATCAACTTGTGTAATATATCCGTTAGGTAAAAGTGTGTTTTTTTAGTATGCATTAGTATGCATTTGTAAATATTCTAATCCGACAGTCACGATATGTTCTAGACATAGAGTGATCCGACGGTTCAACTTCTCTTAGATCATACCTACCATTGATTCGTGGCTTAGCACCCAATTGGTCTATGATCTCTATTTAAAGAGCATAGAGGGTTATTGGCTAGTCGATCAATTATGAGAAGCTCATGTAACTTTCTTTCTTTTGCATAATAAATTGCTCCAAGTAGTTATTTGGTTGGGGCCATGGACTGTTTCCCTCTCAAGGGTTTTAACCACGTGACAAACATCGGTGTGTTGATTTGTCACTCTATTTGTGTGAAGCAACTGCTCAAGGTGTTCAGTTTTTTGGGAGTACCCTGTGTACCCGAACATGGTATCATAGTTTTTATGAAGAGCCGCTTTCGGTTTTGATCAAGATCTGGAACCAGTGTTGTCGAAACTTTGAAATAGTTTCTGGTTCTAGATTTTTTGTGCATTTTTTGCCTGTGGGAGCTGTTCCATTGCATCCGGAGCACCGTTTCCATTGAGAAATAGTTTTCGATTCACCGAAAACCTTTTTTGTTTGCTCCAGAAACACCCATTTCGACAAATCTAAAGGTATAATGTTACAGTGACAGATTTGTTTTTTGTAAATCTCTCATATTTTATCAGTTTATTATTAGATATTTTTTGTTTTAGTCTTGGATTATTGGCTTCTCTGACTGCGTATGCTCTTTTCTTTTCACCTTGCGCGATCGCAGCGAATCAGAAACAGTAAGGGAAAGTTTTTTTTCTTGTCTTCTCGGCTACGTATGCTCTTTTCCCTGCACCTTTTGCGATCACGACAAATAAGAAACATTAAGAAAACTTGAAAACGTAGGCTTTCTAGGTAAGATAACCAAGATCTAACCCCATTGTGTGGAGAATTTTTTTTTGTTTTTGTTTTTCATTTTTTTTTGTGATTTGCAGGAAAAGAAAGCAAGCACAGAGAACAAGATAGAAGAGTTAAAGAAAAAAAAAAACCCTTCCTTTTTCCATTATTTCATGTACTTTTTAAACTTAGCTCACTTGGTCCAAAGTTGCTTTATTACTTAATAGGTCTTGAGTTCAAGTCTTATTAAGCTACTTTTTAGTGCATGCAATTTCTATTTTCAAGTTACTTTATTGTAAAAGTACATGGGTGATTCCATGAAGATGGGTAACACTTTTTGGCCAAATTTGGCGATGAAAACCTGATTTTTTACTCATGTGCTAGATAGAAGCCCTCAAAACGCATATATGCCATGTGAATTTTGACTTGCAGTAAAAAAAAAAATTGTAGAATATTATGTTGGCTTCATAGTGATATTTTTTAAAAAATATTCTGATGTCATTTAATGTGTGAATTTGTGCATTTAATGAACTGTGTGACCTTAAAAATTTGAAGAAGCTAATAAGTGGCTCGTGTCCACGTAGAGTAA